>JAZAQT010000593.1:0-133000 GCA_036417435.1 Inia geoffrensis | reverse complement strand
GGTAAGGCCTCGGAACAGGGTCACGTTAAGGGTTAGGGTTAGGGTTAGGGTTAGGAAATGGGGATTGATTAGGGTACAGGTTAGGGTACGGCAATGGCTTAGTGTTAGCGTATGTTAGAGGGCATGGGTTAGTGTTGATGTACAGGTTAAAATTAGGACACGGGTGAGGGTAAAGTTTCAGGTGAGTGTCATGGTTATGTTTCAGGTTAGGGATAGGGTTACGGAATGGAGAGGGATTAGGGTACAGGTTAGGGTACGCCAAGGCTTAAGGGTTAGCATAAGTGTGAGGGCACGAGTTAGTGTTGGTGTACTGGTTAAGACAAGGGCACCGATGAGGGTAAGGCCTCGGAAAAGGGTCACGTTCAGGGTTTCGCTTAGGGTTAGGGTTAGGGAATGGGGAGGGATAAGGGTACAGGATAGGGTACGACAATGCTTAAGGATTAGCATACGTTTGTGGGCATGAGTTAGTGTTTGTGTACTGGTTAAGTTTAGGGCATAGGTTAGGGTAGGGCATCGGAGTTGGGTCAGGTTTAGGGATGGGGTTAGGGTTAGGGTTAAGGAATGGGGAGGGATTAGGGTACAATTTAGGGTACGACAACGCTTAAGGTTTAGCGTACATGTGAGGGCACGAGTTAGTGTTGGTGTCCTGGTTAAGATTAGGGCACGGGTGAGGGTAAGGCTTTGGGTGAGGGTCAGGGTTAGGATTCGTGTTAGGGTTAAGGTTAAGGAATGCAGAGGGATTAGGGTACAGCTTATGGTACGACAGTGCTTAAGGGTTAGCGTTCGTGTGAGGGCAAGCGTTAGTGTTAGTGTCCTGGTTAAGATTAGGGCACGGGTGAGGTTAAGGCTTCAGGTGAGGGTCAGGGTTAGGATTCGGGTTAGGGTTAGGGAATGGGGAGGGATTAGGGTACAGTTTAGGGTACGACAACGATTAAGGGTTAGCGTACGTGTGAGGGCACGAGTTAGTGTTTGTGTCCTGGTTAAGATTAGGGCACGGGTGAGGGTAAGGTTTCGGGTGAGGGTCAGGGATAGAATTCGGGTTAGGGTTAGGGTTAGGAAATGGGAAGATATTAGGGCACAGTTTAGGGTACCACAACGCTTAAGGTTTAGCGTACGTGTGAGGTCACTAGTTAGTTTTAGTGTACTGCTTACGATTAGGGCACGGGTGAGGGTAAGGCCTCGGAAGAGGGTCACGTTAAGGGTTAGGGTTAGGGTTAGGATTAGGAAATGGGGATTGATTAGAGTACAGGTTAGGGTACGGCAATGGCTTAGAGTTAGCGTACGTTAGAGGGCATGGGTTAGTGTTGATGTACTGGTTAAAATTAAAACACGGGAGAGGGTAAAGTTTCAGGTGAGTGTCATGGTTAGGTTTCAGGTTAGGGTTAGGGTTAGGGAATGGAGAGGGAATAGGGTACATGTTAGGGTACGACAATGCTTAAGGGTTAGCATAAGTGTGAGGGCACGAGTTAGTGTTGGTGTACTGGTTAAGACAAGGGCACCGATGAGGGTAAGGCCTCGGAAAAGGGTCACATTCAGGGTTTCGCTTAGGGTTAGGGTTAGGGAATGGGGAGGGATAAGGGTACAGGATAGGGTACGACAATGCTTAAGGGTTAGCGTACGTTTGAGGGCATGAGTTATTGTTTGTGTACTGGTTAAGATTAGGGCATAGGTTAGGGTAGGGCATCGGAGGTGGGTCAGGTTTAGGGATGGGGTTAGGTTTAGGGTTAAGGAATGGGGAGGGATTAGGGTACAATTTAGGGTACGACAACGCTTAGGGTTTAGCGTACATGTGAGGGCACGAGTTAGTGTTGGTGTCCTGATTAAGATTAGGGCACGGGTGAGGGTAAGGCTTCGGGTGAGGGTCAGGGTTAGGATTCGTGTTAGGGTTAAGGTTAAGGAATGCAGAGGGATTAGGGTACAGCTTAGGGTACGACAGTTCTTAAGGGTTAGCATTCGTGTGAGGGCAAGGGTTAGTGTTAGTGTCCTGGTTAAGATTAGGGCACGGGTGAGGGTAAGGCTTCAGGTGAGGGTCAGGGTTAGGATTCGGGTTAGGGTTAGGGAATGGGGAGGGATTAGGGTACAGTTTAGGGTACGACAACGATTAAGGGTTAGCGTACGTGTGAGGGCACGAGTTAGGGTTGGTGTCCTGGTTAAGATTAGGGCACGGGTGAGGGTAAGGTTTCGGGTGAGGGTCAGGGATAGAATTCGGGTTAGGGTTAGGGTTAGGGAATGGGGAGATATTAGGGCACAGTTTAGGGTACCACAACGCTTAAGGTTTAGCGTACGTGTGAGGTCACTAGTTAGTGTTAGTGTACTGCTTACGATTAGGGCACGATGAGGGTAAGGCCTCGGAAGAGGGTCACGTTAAGGGTTAGGGTTAGGGTTAGGGTTAGGGAATTGTGATTGATTAGGGTACAGATTAGGGTACGGCAATGGCTTAGGGTTAGCGTACGTTAGAGGGTATGGGTTAGTGTTGATGTACTGGTTAAAATTAGGACACGGGTGAGGGTAAAGTTTCGGGTGAGTCTCATGGTTAGGTGTCAGGTTAGGGTTAGGGTTAGGGAATGGAGAGGGATTAGGATACAGGTTAGGGTACCGCTGCGGTTTAGTGTTAGCGTACGTGTGAGGGCACGAGTTAGTCTTGGTGTCCTGGTTAAGATTAGGGCACGGGTGAGGGTAAGGCTTCGGGTGAGGGTCAGGGTTAGGATTCGGGTTAGGGTTAGGGTTAGGGAATGGAGAGGGATGAGGGTACAGGTTAGGGTACGACAGCGCTTAAGGGTTAGCGTACGTGTGAGGGCACGAGTTAGTGTTAGTGTACTGCTTATGATTAGGGCACGGGTGAGGGTAAGGCCTCGGAACAGGGTCACGTTAAGGGTTAGGGTTAGGGTTAGGGTTAGGAAATGGGGATTGATTAGGGTACAGGTTAGGGTTCGGCAATGGCTTAGTGTTAGCGTATGTTAGAGGGCATGGGTTAGTGTTGATGTACAGGTTAAAATTAGGACACGGGTGAGGGTAAAGTTTCAGGTGAGTGTCATGGTTATGTTTCAGGTTAGGGATAGGGTTAGGGAATGGAGAGGGATTAGGGTACAGGTTAGGATACCGCTGCGGTTTAGTGTTAGCGTACGTGTGAGGGCACGAGTTAGTCTTGGTGTCCTGTTTAAGACAAGGGCACCGATGAGGGTAAGGCCTCGGAAAAGGGTCACGTTCAGGGTTTCGCTTAGAGTTAGGGTTAGGGAATGGGGAGGGATTAGGGTACAGGATAGTGTACGACAATGCTTAAGGGTTAGCGTACGTTTGAGGACATGAGTTAGTGTTTGTGTACTGGTTAAGATTAGGGCATAGGTTAGGGTAGGGCATCGGAGGTGGGTCAGGTTTGGGGATGGGGTTAGGGTTAGGGTTAAGGAATGGGGAGGGATTAGGGTACAATTTAGGGTACGACAACGCTTAAGGTTTAGCGTACATTTGAGGGCACCAGTTAGTGTTGGTGTCCTGGTTAAGATTAGGGAACGGGTGAGGGTAAGGCTTCGGGTGAGGGTCAGGTTTAGTATTCGTGTTAGGGTTAGGGTTAAGGAATGCAGAAGGATTAGGGTACAGCTTAGGGTACGACAGTGCTTAAGGGTTAGCTATCGTGTGAGGGCAAGGGTTAGTGTTACTCTCCTGGTTAAGATTAGGGCACGGTTGAGGGTAAGGCTTCAGGTGAGGTTCAGGGTTAGGATTCGGGTTAGGGTTAGTATTAGGGAATGGGGAGATATTAGGGCACAGTTTAGGGTACCACAACGCTTAAGGTTTAGCGTACCTATGAGGTCACTCGTTAGTGTTAGTGTACTGCTTACGATTAGGGCACGGGTGAGTGTAAGGCCTCGGAAGAGGGTCACGTTAAGGGTTAAGTTTAGGGTTAGGATTAGGGAATGGGGATTGATTAGGGTACAGGTTAGGGTACGGCAATGGCTTAGGGTTAGCGTACGTTATAGGGCATGGGTTAGTGTTGATGTACTGGTTAAAATTAGGACACGGGTGAGGGTAAAGTTTCGGGTGAGTGTCATGGTTAGGTTTCAGGTTATGGTTAGGGTTAGGGAATGGAGAGGGATTAGGGTACAGGTTAGGGTACCGCTGCGGTTTAGTGTTAGCCTACGTGTGAGGGCACGAGTTAGTCTTGGTGTCCTGGTTAAGATTAGGGCATGGGTGAGGGTAAGGTTTCGGGTGAGGGTCAGGGTTAGGATTCGGGTTAGGGTTAGGTTTAGGGAATGGAGAGGGATTAGGGTACAGGTTAGGGTACGACAATGCTTAAGGGTTAGCGTAAGTGTGAGGGCACGAGTTAGTGTTGGTGTACTGGTTAAGACAAGGGCACCGATGAGAGTAAGGTCTCGGAAAAGGGTCACGTTCAGGGTTTTGCTTAGGGTTAGGGTTAGGGAATGAGGAGGGATTAGGGTACAGGATAGGGTACGACAATGCTTAAGGGTTAGCGTACTTTTGAGGGCATGAGTTAGTGTTTGTGTACTGGTTAAGATTAGGGCATTGGTTAGGGTAGGGCATCGGAAGTGGGTCAGGTTTAGGGATGGGGTTAGGGTTAGGGTTAAGGAATGGGGAGGGATTAGGGTACAATTTAGGGTACGGCAACGCTTAAGGTTTAGCGTACGTGGGGGGGCACAAGTTAGTGTTGGTGTCCTCTTTAAGATTAGGGCACGGGTGAGGGTAAGGGTTCGGTTGAGGGTCAGGGTTAGGATTCGTGTTAGGGTTAGGGTTAAGGTATGCAGAGGGATTAGGGTACAACTTAGGGTACGATAGTGCTTAAGGGTTAGCGTTCGTGTGAGGGCAAGGGTTAGTGTTAGTGTCCTGGTTAAGATTAGGGCACAGGTGAGGGTAAGGCTTCAGGTGAGGGTCAGGGTTAGGTTTGGGGTTAGGGTTAGGGTTAGGGAATGGGGAGTGATTAGGGTACAGTTTAGGGTACGACAACGATTAACGGTTAGCGTACGTGTGAGGGCACGAGTTAGTGTTAGAGTCCTGGTTAAGATTAGGGCACGGGTGAGGGTAAGGTTTCGGGTGAGGGTCAGGGATAGAATTCGGGTTAGGGTTAGGGTTAGGAAATGGGGAGATATTAGGGCACAGTTTAGGGTACCACAACGCTTAAGGTTTAGCGTACGTGTGAGGTCACTAGTTAGTGTTAGTGTACTGCTTACGATTAGGGCACGGGTGAGGGTAAGGCCTCGGAAGAGGGTCACGTTAAGGGTTAGGGTTAGGGTTAGGGTGATGAAATGGGGATTGATTAGAGTACAGGTTAGGGTACGGCAATGGCTTAGAGTTAGCGTACGTTAGAGGGCATGGGTTAGTGTTGATGTACTGGTTAAAATTAAGACACGGGAGAGGGTAAAGTTTCGGGTGAGTGTCATGGTTAGGTTTCAGGTTAGGGTTAGGGTTAGGGAATGGAGAGGGATTAGGGTACAGGTTAGGGTACGACAATGCTTAAGGGTTAGCATAAGTGTGAGGGCACGAGTTAGTGTTGGTGTACTGGTTAAGACAAGGGCACCGATGAGGGTAAGGCCTCGGAAAAAGGTCACGTTCAGGGTTTCACTTAGGGTTAGGGTTAGGGAATGGGGAGGGATAAGGGTACAGGATAGGGTACGACAATGCTTAAGGATTAGCGTACGTTTGAGGGCATGAGTTAGTGTTTGTGTACTGGTTAAGTTTAGGGCATAGGTTAGGGTAGGGCATCGGAGGTGGGTCAGGTTTAGGGATGGGGTTAGGGTTAGGGTTAAGGAATGGGGAGGGATTAGGGTACAATTTAGGGTACGACAACGCTTAAGGTTTAGCGTACATGTGAGGGCACGAGTTAGTGTTGGTGTCCTGGTTAAGATTAGGGCACGGGTGAGGGTAAGGCTTCAGGTGAGGGTCAGGGTTAGGATTCGCGTTAGGGTTAGGGAATGGGGAGGGATTAGGGTACAGTTTAGGGTACGACAACGATTAAGGGTTAGCGTACGTGTGAGGGCACGAGTTAGTGTTGGTGTCCTGGTTAAGATTAGGGTACGGGTGAGGGTAAGGTTTCGGGTGAGGGTCAGGGATAGAATTCGGGTTAGGGTTAGGGTTAGGGAATGGGGAGATATTAGGGCACAGTTTAGGGTACCACAACGCTTAAGGTTTAGCGTATGTGTGAGGTCACTAGTTAGTGTTAGTGTACTGCTTACGATTAGGGCACGGGTGAGGGTAAGGCCTCGGAAGAGGGTCACCTTAAGGGTTAGGGTTAGGGTTAGGGTTAGGGAATGGGGATTGATTAGGGTACAGATTAGGGTACGGCAATGGCTTAGGGTTAGCGTACGTTAGAGGGTATGGGTTAGTGTTGATGTACTGGTTAAAATTAGGACACGGGTGAGGGTAAAGTTTCGGGTGAGTCTCATGGTTAGGTGTCAGGTTAGGGTTAGGGTTGGGGAATGGAGAGGGATTAGGGTACAGGTTAGGGTACCGCTGCGGTTTAGTGTTAGCGTACGAGTGAGGGCACGAGTTAGTCTTGGTGTCCTGGTTAAGATTAGGGCACGGGTGAGGGTAAGGCTTCGGGTGAGGGTCAGGGTTAGGATTCGGGTTAGGGTTAGGGTTAGGGAATGGAGAGGGATGAGGGTACAGGTTAGGGTACGACAGCGCTTAAGGGTTAGCGTACGTGTGAGGGCACGAGTTAGTGTTAGTGTACTGCTTATGATTAGGGCACGGGTGAGGGTAAGGCCTCGGAACAGGGTCACGTTAAGGCTTAGGGTTAGGGTTAGGGTTAGGAAATGGGGATTGATTAGGGTACAGGTTAGGGTACGGCAATGGCTTAGTGTTAGCGTATGTTAGAGGGCATGGGTTAGTGTTGATGTACAGGTTAAAATTAGGATACGGGTGAGGGTAAAGTTTCAGGTGAGTGTCATGGTTATGTTTCAGGTTAGGGATAGGGTTAGGGAATGGAGAGGGATTAGGGTACAGGTTAGGGTACCGCTGCGGTTTAGTGTTAGCGTACGTGTGAGGGCACGAGTTAGTCTTGGTGTCCTGTTTAAGACAAGGGCACCGATGAGGGTAAGGCCTCGGAAAAGTGTCACGTTCAGGGTTTCGCTTAGGGTTAGGGTTAGGGAATGGGGAGGGATTAGGGAACAGGATAGTGTATGACAATGCTTAAGGGTTAGCGTACGTTTGAGGGCATGAGTTAGTGCTTGTGTACTGGTTAAGATTAGGGCATAGGTTAGGGTAGGGCATCAGAGGTGGGTCAGGTTTAGGGATGGGGTTAGGGTTAGGGTTAAGGAATGGGGAGGGATTAGGGTACAATTTAGGGTACGACAACGCTTAAGGTTTAGCGTACATTTGAGGGCACCAGTTAGTGTTGGTGTCCTTGTTAAGATTAGGGAACGGGTGAGGGTAAGGCTTCGGGTGAGGGTCAGGTTTAGTATTCGTGTTAGGGTTAGGGTTAAGGAATGCAGAAGGATTAGGGTACAGCTTAGGGTACGACAGTGCTTAAGGGTTAGCGTTCGTGTGAGGGCAAGGGTTAGTGTTACTGTCCTGGTTAAGATTAGGGCACGGTTGAGGGTAAGGCTTCAGGTGAGGTTCAGGGTTAGGATTCGGGTTAGGGTTCGGATTAGGTAATGGGGAGATATTAGGGCACAGTTTAGGGTGCCACAACGCTTAAGGTTTAGCGTACCTATGAGGTCACTAGTTAGTGTTAGTGTACTGCTTACGATTAGGGCACGGGTGAGTGTAAGGCCTCGGAAGAGGGTCACGTTATGGGTTAAGTTTAGGGTTAGGATTAGGGAATGGGGATTGATTAGGGTACAGGTTAGGGTACGGCAATGGCTTAGGGTTAGCGTACGTTAGACGGCATGGGTTAGTGTTGATGTACTGGTTAAAATTAGGACACGGGTGAGGGTAAAGTTTCGGGTGAGTGCCATGGTTAGGTTTCAGGTTACGGTTAGGGTTAGGGAATGGACAGGGATTAGGGTACAGGTTAGGGTACCGCTGCGGTTTAGTGTTAGCGTACGTGTGAGGGCACGAGTTAGTCTTGGTGTCCTGGTGAAGATTAGGGCATGGGTGAGGGTAAGGTTTCGGGTGAGGGTCAGGGTTAGGATTCGGGTTAGGGTTAGGGTTAGGGAATGGAGAGGGATTAGGGTACAGGTTAGGGTACGACAATGCTTAAGGGTTAGCGTAAGTGTGAGGGCACGAGTTAGTGTTGGTGTACTGGTTAAGACAAGGGCACCGATGAGAGTAAGGTCTCGGAAAAGGGTCACGTTCAGGGTTTCGCTTAGGGTTAGGGTTAGGGAATGGGGAGGGATTAGGGTACCGGATAGGGTACGACAATGCTTAAGGGTTGGCGTACTTTTGAGGGCATGAGTTAGTGTTTGTGTACTGGTTAAGATTAGGGCATTGGTTAGGGTAGGGCATCGGAAGTGGGTCAGGTTTAGGGATGGGGTTAGGGTTAGGGTTAAGGAATGGGGAGGGATTAGGGTACAATTTAGGGTACGACAACGCTTAAGGTTTAGCGTACGTGGGAGGGCACAAGTTAGTGTTGGTATCCTCGTTAAGATTAGGGCACGGGTGAGGGTAAGGCTTCGGGTGAGGGTCAGGGTTAGGATTCGTGTTAGGGTTAGCGTTAAGGTATGCAGAGGGATTAGGGTACAGCTTAAGGTACGATAGTGCTTAAGGGTTAGCGTTCGTGTGAGGGCAAGGGTTAGTGTTAGTGTCCTGGTTAAGATTAGGGCACGGGTGAGGGTAAGGCTTCAGGTGAGGGTCAGAGTTAGGATTGGGGTTAGGGTTAGGGTTAGGGAATGGGGAGTGATTAGGGTACAGTTTAGGGTACGACAACGATTAACGGTTAGCGTACGTGTGAGGGCACGAGTTAGTGTTAGTGTCCCGGTTAAGATTAGGGCAAGGGTGAGGGTAAGGTTTCAGGTGAGGGTCAGGGATAGAATTCGGGTTAGAATTAGGGTTAGGGAATGGGGAGATATTAGGGCACAGTTTAGGGTACCACAACGCTTAACGTTTAGCGTACGTGTGAGGTCACTAGTTAGTGTTAGTGTACTGCTTACGATTAGGGCACGGGTGAGGGTAAGGGCTCGGAAGAGGGTCACGTTAAGGGTTAGGGTTAGGGTTAGGGTTAGGAAATGGGGATTGATTAGAGTACAGGTTAGGGTACGGCAATGGCTTAGAGTTAGCGTACGTTAGAGGGCATGGGTTAGTGTTGATGTACTGGTTAAAATTAAGACACTGGAGAGGGTAAAGTTTCGGGTGAGTGTCATGGTTAGGTTTCAGGTTAGGGTTAGGGTTAGGGAATGGAGAGGGATTAGGGTACAGGTTAGGGTACGACAATGCTTAAGGGTTAGCATAAGTGTGAGGGCACGAGTTAGTGTTGGTGTACTGGTTAAGACAAGGGCACCGATGAGGGTAAGGCCTCGGAAAAGGGTAAGGTTCAGGGTTTCGCTTAGGGTTAGGGTTAGGGAATGGGGAGGGATAAGGGTACAGGATAGGGTACGACAATGCTTAAGGGTTAGCGTACGTTTAAGGGCATGAGTTAGTGTTTGTGTACTGGTTAAGATTAGGGCATAGGTTAGGGTAGGGCATCGGAGGTGGGTCAGGTTTAGGGATGGGGTTAGGGTTAGGGTTAAGGAATGGGGAGGGATTAGGGTACAATTTAGGGTACGACAACGCTTAAGGTTTAGCGTACATGTGAGGGCACGAGTTAGTGTTGGTGTCCTGGTTAAGATTAGGGCACGGGTGAGGGTAAGGCTTCGGGTGAGGGTCAGGGTTAGGATTCGTGTTAGGGTTAAGGTTAAGGAATGCATAGGGATTAGGGTACAGCTTAGGGTACGACAGTGCTTATGGGTTAGCATTCGTGTGAGGGCAAGGGTTAGTGTTAGTGTCCTGGTTAAGATTAGGGCACGGGTGAGGGTAAGGCTTCAGGTGAGGGTCAGGGTTAGGATTCGGGTTTGGGTTAGGGAATGGGGAGGGATTAGGGTACAGTTTAGGGTACGACAACGATTAAGGGTTAGCGTACGTGTGAGGGCACGAGTTAGTGCTGGTGTCCTGGTTAAGATTAGGGCACGGGTGAGGGTAAGGTTTCGGGTGAGGGTCAGGGATAGAATTCGGGTTAGGGTTAGAGTTAGGGAATGGGGAGATATTAGGGCACAGTTTAGGGTACCACAAGGCTTAAGGTTTAGCGTACGTGTGAGGTCACTAGTTAGTGTTAGTGTACTGCTTACGATTAGGGCACGGGTGAGGGTAAGGCCTCGGAAGAGGGTCACGTTAAGGGTTAGGGTTAGGGTTAGGGTTAGGGAATGGGGATTGATTAGGGTACAGATTAGGGTACGGCAATGGCTTAGGGTTAGCGTACGTTAGAGGGTATGGGTTAGTGTTGATGTACTGGTTAAAATTAGGACACGGGTGAGGGTAAAGTTTCGGGTGAGTCTCATGGTTAGGTGTCAGGTTAGGGTTAGGGTTAGGGAATGGAGAGGGATTAGGGTACAGGTTAGGGTACCGCTGCGGTTTAGTGTTAGCGTACGAGTGAGGGCACGAGTTAGTCTTGTTGTCCTGGTTAAGATTAGGGCACGGGTGAGGGTAAGGCTTCGGGTGAGGGTCAGGGTTAGGATTCGGGTTAGGGTTAGGGTTAGGGAATGGAGAGGGATGAGGGTACAGGTTAGGGTACGACAGCGCTTAAGGGTTAGCGTACATGTGAGGGCACGAATTAGTGTTAGTGTACTGCTTATGATTAGGGCACGGTTGAGTGTAAGGCCTCGGAAAAGGGTCACGTTCAGGGTTTCGCTTAGGGTTAGGGTTAGGGAATGGGGAGGGATTAGGGTACAGGATAGTGTACGACAATGCTTAAGGGTTAGCGTACGTTTGAGGGCATGAGTTAGTGTTTGTGTACTGGTTAAGATTAGGGCATAGGTTAGGGTAGGGCATCGGAGGTGGGTCCGGTTTAGGGATGGGGTTAGGGTTAGGGTTAAGGAATGGGGAGGGATTAGGGTACAATTTAGGGTACGGCAACGCTTAAGGTTTAGCGTACGTGGGGGGGCACAAGTTAGTGTTAGTGTACTGCTTATGATTAGGGCACGGGTGAGGGTAAGGCCTCGGAACAGGGTCACGTTAAGGCTTAGGGTTAGGGTTAGGGTTAGGAAATGGGGATTGATTAGGGTACAGGTTAGGGTACGGCAATGGCTTAGGGTTAGCGTATGTTAGAGGGCATGGGTTAGTGTTGATGTACAGGTTAAAATTAGGACACGGGTGAGGGTAAAGTTTCAGGTGAGTGTCATGGTTATGTTTCAGGTTAGGGATAGGGTTAGGGAATGGAGAGGGATTAGGGTACAGGTTAGGGTACCGCTGCGGTTTAGTGTTAGCGTACGTGTGAGGGCACGAGTTAGTCTTGGTGTCCTGTTTAAGACAAGGGCACCGATGAGGGTAAGGCCTCGGAAAAGGGTCACGTTCAGGGTTTCGCTTAGGGTTAGGGTTAGGGAATGGGGAGGGATTAGGGAACAGGATAGTGTATGACAATGCTTAAGGGTTAGCGTACGTTTGAGGGCATGAGTTAGTGCTTGTGTACTGGTTAAGATTAGGGCATAGGTTAGGGTAGGGCATCGGAGGTGGGTCAGGTTTAGGGATGGGGTTAGGGTTAGGGTTAAGGAATGGGGAGGGATTAGGGTACAAATTAGGGTACGACAACGCTTAAGGTTTAGCGTACATTTGAGGACACCAGTTAGTGTTGGTGTCCTTGTTAAGATTAGGGAACGGGTGAGGGTAAGGCTTCGGGTGAGGGTCAGGTTTAGTATTCGTGTTAGGGTTAGGGTTAAGGAATGCAGAAGGATTAGGGTACAGCTTAGGGTACGACAGTGCTTAAGGGTTAGCGTTCGTGTGAGGGCAAGGGTTAGTGTTACTGTCCTGGTTAAGATTAGGGCATGGTTGAGGGTAAGGCTTCAGGTGAGGTTCAGGGTTAGGATTCGGGTTAGGGTTCGGATTAGGTAATGGGGAGATATTAGGGCACAGTTTAGGGTACCACAACGCTTAAGGTTTAGCGTACCTATGAGGTCACTAGTTAGTGTTAGTGTACTGCTTACGATTAGGGCACGGGTGAGTGTAAGGCCTCGGAAGAGGGTCACGTTATGGGTTAAGTTTAGGGTTAGGATTAGGGAATGGGGATTGATTAGGGTACAGGTTAGGGTACGGCAATGGCTTAGGGTTAGCGTACGTTAGACGGCATGGGTTAGTGTTGATGTACTGGTTAAAATTAGGACACGGGTGAGGGTAAAGTTTCGGGTGAGTGCCATGGTTAGGTTTCAGGTTACGGTTAGGGTTAGGGAATGGAGAGGGATTAGGGTACAGGTTAGGGTACCGCTGCGGTTTAGTGTTAGCGTACGTGTGAGGGCACGAGTTAGTCTTGGTGTCCTGGTTAAGATTAGGGCACGGGTGAGGGTAAGGCTTCGGGTGAGGGTCAGGGTTAGGATTCGTGTTAGGGTTAGGGTTAGGGAATGGAGAGGGATTAGGGTACAGGTTAGGGTACGACAATGCTTAAGGGTTAGCGTAAGTGTGAGGGCATGAGTTAGAGTTTGTGTACTGGTTAAGATTAGGGCATTGGTTAGGGTAGGGCATCGGAAGTGGGTCAGGTTTAGGGATGGGGTTAGGGTTAGGGTTAAGGAATGGGGAGGGATTAGGGTACAATTTAGGGTACGACAACGCTTAAGGTTTAGCGTACGTGGGAGGGCACAAGTTAGTGTTGGTATCCTCGTTAAGATTAGGGCACGGGTGAGGGTAAGGCTTCGGGTGAGGGTCAGGGTTAGGATTCGTGTTAGGGTTAGGGTTAAGGTATGCAGAGGGATTAGGGTACAGCTTAAGGTACGATAGTGCTTAAGGGTTAGCGTTCGTGTGAGGGCAAGGGTTAGTGTTAGTGTCCTGGTTAAGATTAGGGCACGGGTGAGGGTAAGGCTTCAGGTGAGGGTCAGGGTTAGGATTCGGGTTAGGGTTAGGGAATGGGGAGGGATTAGGGTACAGTTTAGGGTACGACAACGATTAAGGGTTAGCGTACGTGTGAGGGCACGAGTTAGGGTTGGTGTCCTGGTTAAGATTAGGGCACGGGTGAGGGTAAGGTTTCGGGTGAAGGTCAGGGATAGAATTCGGGTTAGGGTTAGGGTTAGGGAATGGGGAGATATTAGGGCACAGTTTAGGGTACCACAACGCTTAAGGTTTAGCGTACGTGTGAGGTCACTAGTTAGTGTTAGTGTACTGCTTACGATTAGGGCACGATGAGGGTAAGGCCTCGGAAGAGGGTCACGTTAAGGGTTAGGGTTAGGGTTAGGGTTAGGGAATTGTGATTG
The DNA here is from genome assembly GCA_036417435.1 of Inia geoffrensis. Taxonomy (NCBI): domain Eukaryota; kingdom Metazoa; phylum Chordata; class Mammalia; order Artiodactyla; family Iniidae; genus Inia; species Inia geoffrensis. The sequence continues at coordinate 119,693 of JAZAQT010000593.1, read as the reverse complement.
ATTAGGGTACAGATTAGGGTACGGCAATGGCTTAGGGTTAGCGTACGTTAGAGGGTATGGGTTAGTGTTGATGTACTGGTTAAAATTAGGACACGGGTGAGGGTAAAGTTTCGGGTGAGTCTCATGGTTAGGTGTCAGGTTAGGGTTAGGGTTAGGGAATGGAGAGGGATTAGGATACAGGTTAGGGTACCGCTGCGGTTTAGTGTTAGCGTACGTGTGAGGGCACGAGTTAGTCTTGGTGTCCTGGTTAAGATTAGGGCACGGGTGAGGGTAAGGCTTCGGGTGAGGGTCAGGGTTAGGATTCGGGTTAGGGTTAGGGTTAGGGAATGGAGAGGGATGAGGGTACAGGTTAGGGTACGACAGCGCTTAAGGGTTAGCGTACGTGTGAGGGCACGAGTTAGTGTTAGTGTACTGCTTATGATTAGGGCACGGGTGAGGGTAAGGCCTCGGAACAGGGTCACGTTAAGGGTTAGGGTTAGGGTTAGGGTTAGGAAATGGGGATTGATTAGGGTACAGGTTAGGGTTCGGCAATGGCTTAGTGTTAGCGTATGTTAGAGGGCATGGGTTAGTGTTGATGTACAGGTTAAAATTAGGACACGGGTGAGGGTAAAGTTTCAGGTGAGTGTCATGGTTATGTTTCAGGTTAGGGATAGGGTTAGGGAATGGAGAGGGATTAGGGTACAGGTTAGGGTACCGCTGCGGTTTAGTGTTAGCGTACGTGTGAGGGCACGAGTTAGTCTTGGTGTCCTGTTTAAGACAAGGGCACCGATGAGGGTAAGGCCTCGGAAAAGGGTCACGTTCAGGGTTTCGCTTAGGGTTAGGGTTAGGGAATGGGGAGGGATTAGGGAACAGGATAGTGTATGACAATGCTTAAGGGTTAGCGTACGTTTGAGGGCATGAGTTAGTGCTTGTGTACTGGTTAAGATTAGGGCATAGGTTAGGGTAGGGCATCGGAGGTGGGTCAGGTTTAGGGATGGGGTTAGGGTTAGGGTTAAGGAATGGGGAGGGATTAGGGTACAAATTAGGGTACGACAACGCTTAAGGTTTAGCGTACATTTGAGGACACCAGTTAGTGTTGGTGTCCTTGTTAAGATTAGGGAACGGGTGAGGGTAAGGCTTCGGGTGAGGGTCAGGTTTAGTATTCGTGTTAGGGTTAGGGTTAAGGAATGCAGAAGGATTAGGGTACAGCTTAGGGTACGACAGTGCTTAAGGGTTAGCGTTCGTGTGAGGGCAAGGGTTAGTGTTACTGTCCTGGTTAAGATTAGGGCATGGTTGAGGGTAAGGCTTCAGGTGAGGTTCAGGGTTAGGATTCGGGTTAGGGTTCGGATTAGGTAATGGGGAGATATTAGGGCACAGTTTAGGGTACCACAACGCTTAAGGTTTAGCGTACCTATGAGGTCACTAGTTAGTGTTAGTGTACTGCTTACGATTAGGGCACGGGTGAGTGTAAGGCCTCGGAAGAGGGTCACGTTATGGGTTAAGTTTAGGGTTAGGATTAGGGAATGGGGATTGATTAGGGTACAGGTTAGGGTACGGCAATGGCTTAGGGTTAGCGTACGTTAGACGGCATGGGTTAGTGTTGATGTACTGGTTAAAATTAGGACACGGGTGAGGGTAAAGTTTCGGGTGAGTGCCATGGTTAGGTTTCAGGTTACGGTTAGGGTTAGGGAATGGAGAGGGATTAGGGTACAGGTTAGGGTACCGCTGCGGTTTAGTGTTAGCGTACGTGTGAGGGCACGAGTTAGTCTTGGTGTCCTGGTTAAGATTAGGGCACGGGTGAGGGTAAGGCTTCGGGTGAGGGTCAGGGTTAGGATTCGTGTTAGGGTTAGGGTTAGGGAATGGAGAGGGATTAGGGTACAGGTTAGGGTACGACAATGCTTAAGGGTTAGCGTAAGTGTGAGGGCATGAGTTAGAGTTTGTGTACTGGTTAAGATTAGGGCATTGGTTAGGGTAGGGCATCGGAAGTGGGTCAGGTTTAGGGATGGGGTTAGGGTTAGGGTTAAGGAATGGGGAGGGATTAGGGTACAATTTAGGGTACGACAACGCTTAAGGTTTAGCGTACGTGGGAGGGCACAAGTTAGTGTTGGTATCCTCGTTAAGATTAGGGCACGGGTGAGGGTAAGGCTTCGGGTGAGGGTCAGGGTTAGGATTCGTGTTAGGGTTAGGGTTAAGGTATGCAGAGGGATTAGGGTACAGCTTAAGGTACGATAGTGCTTAAGGGTTAGCGTTCGTGTGAGGGCAAGGGTTAGTGTTAGTGTCCTGGTTAAGATTAGGGCACGGGTGAGGGTAAGGCTTCAGGTGAGGGTCAGGGTTAGGATTCGGGTTAGGGTTAGGGAATGGGGAGGGATTAGGGTACAGTTTAGGGTACGACAACGATTAAGGGTTAGCGTACGTGTGAGGGCACGAGTTAGGGTTGGTGTCCTGGTTAAGATTAGGGCACGGGTGAGGGTAAGGTTTCGGGTGAAGGTCAGGGATAGAATTCGGGTTAGGGTTAGGGTTAGGGAATGGGGAGATATTAGGGCACAGTTTAGGGTACCACAACGCTTAAGGTTTAGCGTACGTGTGAGGTCACTAGTTAGTGTTAGTGTACTGCTTACGATTAGGGCACGATGAGGGTAAGGCCTCGGAAGAGGGTCACGTTAAGGGTTAGGGTTAGGGTTAGGGTTAGGGAATTGTGATTGATTAGGGTACAGATTAGGGTACGGCAATGGCTTAGGGTTAGCGTACGTTAGAGGGTATGGGTTAGTGTTGATGTACTGGTTAAAATTAGGACACGGGTGAGGGTAAAGTTTCGGGTGAGTCTCATGGTTAGGTGTCAGGTTAGGGTTAGGGTTAGGGAATGGAGAGGGATTAGGATACAGGTTAGGGTACCGCTGCGGTTTAGTGTTAGCGTACGTGTGAGGGCACGAGTTAGTCTTGGTGTCCTGGTTAAGATTAGGGCACGGGTGAGGGTAAGGCTTCGGGTGAGGGTCAGGGTTAGGATTCGGGTTAGGGTTAGGGTTAGGGAATGGAGAGGGATGAGGGTACAGGTTAGGGTACGACAGCGCTTAAGGGTTAGCGTACGTGTGAGGGCACGAGTTAGTGTTAGTGTACTGCTTATGATTAGGGCACGGGTGAGGGTAAGGCCTCGGAACAGGGTCACGTTAAGGGTTAGGGTTAGGGTTAGGGTTAGGAAATGGGGATTGATTAGGGTACAGGTTAGGGTTCGGCAATGGCTTAGTGTTAGCGTATGTTAGAGGGCATGGGTTAGTGTTGATGTACAGGTTAAAATTAGGACACGGGTGAGGGTAAAGTTTCAGGTGAGTGTCATGGTTATGTTTCAGGTTAGGGATAGGGTTAGGGAATGGAGAGGGATTAGGGTACAGGTTAGGATACCGCTGCGGTTTAGTGTTAGCGTACGTGTGAGGGCACGAGTTAGTCTTGGTGTCCTGTTTAAGACAAGGGCACCGATGAGTGTAAGGCCTCGGAAAAGGGTCACGTTCAGGGTTTCGCTTAGAGTTAGGGTTAGGGAATGGGGAGGGATTAGGGTACAGGATAGTGTACGACAATGCTTAAGGGTTAGCGTACGTTTGAGGACATGAGTTAGTGTTTGTGTACTGGTTAAGATTAGGGCATAGGTTAGGGTAGGGCATCGGAGGTGGGTCAGGTTTGGGGATGGGGTTAGGGTTAGGGTTAAGGAATGGGGAGGGATTAGGGTACAATTTAGGGTACGACAACGCTTAAGGTTTAGCGTACATTTGAGGGCACCAGTTAGTGTTGGTGTCCTGGTTAAGATTAGGGAACGGGTGAGGGTAAGGCTTCGGGTGAGGGTCAGGTTTAGTATTCGTGTTAGGGTTAGGGTTAAGGAATGCAGAAGGATTAGCGTACAGCTTAGGGTACGACAGTGCTTAAGGGTTAGCTATCGTGTGAGGGCAAGGGTTAGTGTTACTCTCCTGGTTAAGATTAGGGCACGGTTGAGGGTAAGGCTTCAGGTGAGGTTCAGGGTTAGGATTCGGGTTAGGGTTAGTATTAGGGAATGGGGAGATATTAGGGCACAGTTTAGGGTACCACAACGCTTAAGGTTTAGCGTACCTATGAGGTCACTCGTTAGTGTTAGTGTACTGCTTACGATTAGGGCACGGGTGAGTGTAAGGCCTCGGAAGAGGGTCACGTTAAGGGTTAAGTTTAGGGTTAGGATTAGGGAATGGGGATTGATTAGGGTACAGGTTAGGGTACGGCAATGGCTTAGGGTTAGCGTACGTTATAGGGCATGGGTTAGTGTTGATGTACTGGTTAAAATTAGGACACGGGTGAGGGTAAAGTTTCGGGTGAGTGTCATGGTTAGGTTTCAGGTTATGGTTAGGGTTAGGGAATGGAGAGGGATTAGGGTACAGGTTAGGGTACCGCTGTGGTTTAGTGTTAGCCTACGTGTGAGGGCACGAGTTAGTCTTGGTGTCCTGGTTAAGATTAGGGCATGGGTGAGGGTAAGGTTTCGGGTGAGGGTCAGGGTTAGGATTCGGGTTAGGGTTAGGTTTAGGGAATGGAGAGGGATTAGGGTACAGGTTAGGGTACGACAATGCTTAAGGGTTAGCGTAAGTGTGAGGGCACGAGTTAGTGTTGGTGTACTGGTTAAGACAAGGGCACCGATGAGAGTAAGGTCTCGGAAAAGGGTCACGTTCAGGGTTTTGCTTAGGGTTAGGGTTAGGGAATGAGGAGGGATTAGGGTACAGGATAGGGTACGACAATGCTTAAGGGTTAGCGTACTTTTGAGGGCATGAGTTAGTGTTTGTGTACTGGTTAAGATTAGGGCATTGGTTAGGGTAGGGCATCGGAAGTGGGTCAGGTTTAGGGATGGGGTTAGGGTTAGGGTTAAGGAATGGGGAGGGATTAGGGTACAATTTAGGGTACGGCAACGCTTAAGGTTTAGCGTACGTGGGGGGGCACAAGTTAGTGTTGGTGTCCTCTTTAAGATTAGGGCACGGGTGAGGGTAAGGGTTCGGTTGAGGGTCAGGGTTAGGATTCGTGTTAGGGTTAGGGTTAAGGTATGCAGAGGGATTAGGGTACAACTTAGGGTACGATAGTGCTTAAGGGTTAGCGTTCGTGTGAGGGCAAGGGTTAGTGTTAGTGTCCTGGTTAAGATTAGGGCACAGGTGAGGGTAAGGCTTCAGGTGAGGGTCAGGGTTAGGTTTGGGGTTAGGGTTAGGGTTAGGGAATGGGGAGTGATTAGGGTACAGTTTAGGGTACGACAACGATTAACGGTTAGCGTACGTGTGAGGGCACGAGTTAGTGTTACAGTCCTGGTTAAGATTAGGGCACGGGTGAGGGTAAGGTTTCGGGTGAGGGTCAGGGATAGAATTCGGGTTAGGGTTAGGGTTAGGAAATGGGGAGATATTAGGGCACAGTTTAGGGTACCACAACGCTTAAGGTTTAGCGTACGTGTGAGGTCACTAGTTAGTGTTAGTGTACTGCTTACGATTAGGGCACGGGTGAGGGTAAGGCCTCGGAAGAGGGTCACGTTAAGGGTTAGGTTAGGGTTAGGGTGAGGAAATGGGGATTGATTAGAGTACAGGTTAGGGTACGGCAATGGCTTAGAGTTAGCGTACGTTAGAGGGCATGGGTTAGTGTTGATGTACTGGTTAAAATTAAGACACGGGAGAGGGTAAAGTTTCGGGTGAGTGTCATGGTTAGGTTTCAGGTTAGGGTTAGGGTTAGGGAATGGAGAGGGATTAGGGTACAGGTTAGGGTACGACAATGCTTAAGGGTTAGCATAAGTGTGAGGGCACGAGTTAGTGTTGGTGTACTGGTTAAGACAAGGGCACCGATGAGGGTAAGGCCTCGGAAAAAGGTCACGTTCAGGGTTTCGCTTAGGGTTAGGGTTAGGGAATGGGGAGGGATAAGGGTACAGGATAGGGTACGACAATGCTTAAGGATTAGCGTACGTTTGAGGGCATGAGTTAGTGTTTGTGTACTGGTTAAGTTTAGGGCATAGGTTAGGGTAGGGCATCGGAGGTGGGTCAGGTTTAGGGATGGGGTTAGGGTTAGGGTTAAGGAATTGGGAGGGATTAGGGTACAATTTAGGGTACGACAACGCTTAAGGTTTAGCGTACATGTGAGGGCACGAGTTAGTGTTGGTGTCCTGGTTAAGATTAGGGCACGGGTGAGGGTAAGGCTTCAGGTGAGGGTCAGGGTTAGGATTCGCGTTAGGGTTAGGGAATGGGGAGGGATTAGGGTACAGTTTAGGGTACGACAACGATTAAGGGTTAGCGTACGTGTGAGGGCACGAGTTAGTGTTGGTGTCCTGGTTAAGATTAGGGTACGGGTGAGGGTAAGGTTTCGGGTGAGGGTCAGGGATAGAATTCGTGTTAGGGTTAGGGTTAGGGAATGGGGAGATATTAGGGCACAGTTTAGGGTACCACAACGCTTAAGGTTTAGCGTATGTGTGAGGTCACTAGTTAGTGTTAGTGTACTGCTTACGATTAGGGCACGGGTGAGGGTAAGGCCTCGGAAGAGGGTCACCTTAAGGGTTAGGGTTAGGGTTAGGGTTAGGGAATGGGGATTGATTAGGGTACAGATTAGGGTACGGCAATGGCTTAGGGTTAGCGTACGTTAGAGGGTATGGGTTAGTGTTGATGTACTGGTTAAAATTAGGACACGGGTGAGGGTAAAGTTTCGGGTGAGTCTCATGGTTAGGTGTCAGGTTAGGGTTAGGGTTGGGGAATGGAGAGGGATTAGGGTACAGGTTAGGGTACCGCTGCGGTTTAGTGTTAGCGTACGAGTGAGGGCACGAGTTAGTCTTGGTGTCCTGGTTAAGATTAGGGCACGGGTGAGGGTAAGGCTTCGGGTGAGGGTCAGGGTTAGGATTCGGGTTAGGGTTAGGGTTAGGGAATGGAGAGGGATGAGGGTACAGGTTAGGGTACGACAGCGCTTAAGGGTTAGCGTACGTGTGAGGGCACGAGTTAGTGTTAGTGTACTGCTTATGATTAGGGCACGGGTGAGGGTAAGGCCTCGGAACAGGGTCACGTTAAGGCTTAGGGTTAGGGTTAGGGTTAGGAAATGGGGATTGATTAGGGTACAGGTTAGGGTACGGCAATGGCTTAGTGTTAGCGTATGTTAGAGGGCATGGGTTAGTGTTGATGTACAGGTTAAAATTAGGATACGGGTGAGGGTAAAGTTTCAGGTGAGTGTCATGGTTATGTTTCAGGTTAGGGATAGGGTTAGGGAATGGAGAGGGATTAGGGTACAGGTTAGGGTACCGCTGCGGTTTAGTGTTAGCGTACGTGTGAGGGCACGAGTTAGTCTTGGTGTCCTGTTTAAGACAAGGGCACCGATGAGGGTAAGGCCTCGGAAAAGGGTCACGTTCAGGGTTTCGCTTAGGGTTAGGGTTAGGGAATGGGGAGGGATTAGGGAACAGGATAGTGTATGACAATGCTTAAGGGTTAGCGTACGTTTGAGGGCATGAGTTAGTGCTTGTGTACTGGTTAAGATTAGGGCATAGGTTAGGGTAGGGCATCGGAGGTGGGTCAGGTTTAGGGATGGGGTTAGGGTTAGGGTTAAGGAATGGGGAGGGATTAGGGTACAATTTAGGGTACGACAACGCTTAAGGTTTAGCGTACATTTGAGGGCACCAGTTAGTGTTGGTGTCCTTGTTAAGATTAGGGAACGGGTGAGGGTAAGGCTTCGGGTGAGGGTCAGGTTTAGTATTCGTGTTAGGGTTAGGGTTAAGGAATGCAGAAGGATTAGGGTACAGCTTAGGGTACGACAGTGCTTAAGGGTTAGCGTTCGTGTGAGGGCAAGGGTTAGTGTTACTGTCCTGGTTAAGATTAGGGCACGGTTGAGGGTAAGGCTTCAGGTGAGGTTCAGGGTTAGGATTCGGGTTAGGGTTCGGATTAGGTAATGGGGAGATATTAGGGCACAGTTTAGGGTGCCACAACGCTTAAGGTTTAGCGTACCTATGAGGTCACTAGTTAGTGTTAGTGTACTGCTTACGATTAGGGCACGGGTGAGTGTAAGGCCTCGGAAGAGGGTCACGTTATGGGTTAAGTTTAGGGTTAGGATTAGGGAATGGGGATTGATTAGGGTACAGGTTAGGGTACGGCAATGGCTTAGGGTTAGCGTACGTTAGACGGCATGGGTTAGTGTTGATGTACTGGTTAAAATTAGGACACGGGTGAGGGTAAAGTTTCGGGTGAGTGCCATGGTTAGGTTTCAGGTTACGGTTAGGGTTAGGGAATGGAGAGGGATTAGGGTACAGGTTAGGGTACCGCTGCGGTTTAGTGTTAGCGTACGTGTGAGGGCACGAGTTAGTCTTGGTGTCCTGGTGAAGATTAGGGCATGGGTGAGGGTAAGGTTTCGGGTGAGGGTCAGGGTTAGGATTCGGGTTAGGGTTAGGGTTAGGGAATGGAGAGGGATTAGGGTACAGGTTAGGGTACGACAATGCTTAAGGGTTAGCGTAAGTGTGAGGGCACGAGTTAGTGTTGGTGTACTGGTTAAGACAAGGGCACCGATGAGAGTAAGGTCTCGGAAAAGGGTCACGTTCAGGGTTTCGCTTAGGGTTAGGGTTAGGGAATGGGGAGGGATTAGGGTACCGGATAGGGTACGACAATGCTTAAGGGTTGGCGTACTTTTGAGGGCATGAGTTAGTGTTTGTGTACTGGTTAAGATTAGGGCATTGGTTAGTGTAGGGCATCGGAAGTGGGTCAGGTTTAGGGATGGGGTTAGGGTTAGGGTTAAGGAATGGGGAGGGATTAGGGTACAATTTAGGGTACGACAACGCTTAAGGTTTAGCGTACGTGGGAGGGCACAAGTTAGTGTTGGTATCCTCGTTAAGATTAGGGCACGGGTGAGGGTAAGGCTTCGGGTGAGGGTCAGGGTTAGGATTCGTGTTAGGGTTAGGGTTAAGGTATGCAGAGGGATTAGGGTACAGCTTAAGGTACGATAGTGCTTAAGGGTTAGCGTTCGTGTGAGGGCAAGGGTTAGTGTTAGTGTCCTGGTTAAGATTAGGGCACGGGTGAGGGTAAGGCTTCAGGTGAGGGTCAGAGTTAGGATTGGGGTTAGGGTTAGGGTTAGGGAATGGGGAGTGATTAGGGTACAGTTTAGGGTACGACAACGATTAACGGTTAGCGTACGTGTGAGGGCACGAGTTAGTGTTAGTGTCCCGGTTAAGATTAGGGCAAGGGTGAGGGTAAGGTTTCAGGTGAGGGTCAGGGATAGAATTCGGGTTAGAATTAGGGTTAGGGAATGGGGAGATATTAGGGCACAGTTTAGGGTACCACAACGCTTAACGTTTAGCGTACGTGTGAGGTCACTAGTTAGTGTTAGTGTACTGCTTACGATTAGGGCACGGGTGAGGGTAAGGGCTCGGAAGAGGGTCACGTTAAGGGTTAGGGTTAGGGTTAGGGTTAGGAAATGGGGATTGATTAGAGTACAGGTTAGGGTACGGCAATGGCTTAGAGTTAGCGTACGTTAGAGGGCATGGGTTAGTGTTGATGTACTGGTTAAAATTAAGACACTGGAGAGGGTAAAGTTTCGGGTGAGTGTCATGGTTAGGTTTCAGGTTAGGGTTAGGGTTAGGGAATGGAGAGGGATTAGGGTACAGGTTAGGGTACGACAATGCTTAAGGGTTAGCATAAGTGTGAGGGCACGAGTTAGTGTTGGTGTACTGGTTAAGACAAGGGCACCGATGAGGGTAAGGCCTCGGAAAAGGGTAAGGTTCAGGGTTTCGCTTAGGGTTAGGGTTAGGGAATGGGGAGGGATAAGGGTACAGGATAGGGTACGACAATGCTTAAGGGTTAGCGTACGTTTAAGGGCATGAGTTAGTGTTTGTGTACTGGTTAAGATTAGGGCATAGGTTAGGGTAGGGCATCGGAGGTGGGTCAGGTTTAGGGATGGGGTTAGGGTTAGGGTTAAGGAATGGGGAGGGATTAGGGTACAATTTAGGGTACGACAACGCTTAAGGTTTAGCGTACATGTGAGGGCACGAGTTAGTGTTGGTGTCCTGGTTAAGATTAGGGCACGGGTGAGGGTAAGGCTTCGGGTGAGGGTCAGGGTTAGGATTCGTGTTAGGGTTAAGGTTAAGGAATGCATAGGGATTAGGGTACAGCTTAGGGTACGACAGTGCTTAAGGGTTAGCATTCGTGTGAGGGCAAGGGTTAGTGTTAGTGTCCTGGTTAAGATTAGGGCACGGGTGAGGGTAAGGCTTCAGGTGAGGGTCAGGGTTAGGATTCGGGTTTGGGTTAGGGAATGGGGAGGGATTAGGGTACAGTTTAGGGTACGACAACGATTAAGGGTTAGCGTACGTGTGAGGGCACGAGTTAGTGCTGGTGTCCTGGTTAAGATTAGGGCACGGGTGAGGGTAAGGTTTCGGGTGAGGGTCAGGGATAGAATTCGGGTTAGGGTTAGAGTTAGGGAATGGGGAGATATTAGGGCACAGTTTAGGGTACCACAACGCTTAAGGTTTAGCGTACGTGTGAGGTCACTAGTTAGTGTTAGTGTACTGCTTACGATTAGGGCACGGGTGAGGGTAAGGCCTCGGAAGAGGGTCACGTTAAGGGTTAGGGTTAGGGTTAGGGTTAGGGAATGGGGATTGATTAGGGTACAGATTAGGGTACGGCAATGGCTTAGGGTTAGCGTACGTTAGAGGGTATGGGTTAGTGTTGATGTACTGGTTAAAATTAGGACACGGGTGAGGGTAAAGTTTCGGGTGAGTCTCATGGTTAGGTGTCAGGTTAGGGTTAGGGTTAGGGAATGGAGAGGGATTAGGGTACAGGTTAGGGTACCGCTGCGGTTTAGTGTTAGCGTACGAGTGAGGGCACGAGTTAGTCTTGTTGTCCTGGTTAAGATTAGGGCACGGGTGAGGGTAAGGCTTCGGGTGAGGGTCAGGGTTAGGATTCGGGTTAGGGTTAGGGTTAGGGAATGGAGAGGGATGAGGGTACAGGTTAGGGTACGACAGCGCTTAAGGGTTAGCGTACATGTGAGGGCACGAATTAGTGTTAGTGTACTGCTTATGATTAGGGCACGGTTGAGTGTAAGGCCTCGGAAAAGGGTCACGTTCAGGGTTTCGCTTAGGGTTAGGGTTAGGGAATGGGGAGGGATTAGGGTACAGGATAGTGTACGACAATGCTTAAGGGTTAGCGTACGTTTGAGGGCATGAGTTAGTGTTTGTGTACTGGTTAAGATTAGGGCATAGGTTAGGGTAGGGCATCGGAGGTGGGTCCGGTTTAGGGATGGGGTTAGGGTTAGGGTTAAGGAATGGGGAGGGATTAGGGTACAATTTAGGGTACGACAACGCTTAAGGTTTAGCGTACATTTGAGGGCAGCAGTTAGTGTTGGTGTCCTGGTTAAGATTAGGGAACGGGTGAGGGTAAGGCTTCGGGTGAGGGTCAGGTTTAGTATTCGGGTTAGGGTTAGGGTTAGGGAATGGAGAGGGATGAGGGTACAGGTTAGGGTACGACAGCGCTTAAGGGTTAGCGTACGTGTGAGGGCACGAGTTAGTGTTAGTGTACTGCTTATGATTAGGGCACGGGTGAGGGTAAGGCCTCGGAACAGGGTCACGTTAAGGCTTAGGGTTAGGGTTAGGGTTAGGAAATGGGGATTGATTAGGGTACAGGTTAGGGTACGGCAATGGCTTAGGGTTAGCGTATGTTAGAGGGCATGGGTTAGTGTTGATGTACAGGTTAAAATTAGGACACGGGTGAGGGTAAAGTTTCAGGTGAGTGTCATGGTTATGTTTCAGGTTAGGGATAGGGTTAGGGAATGGAGAGGGATTAGGGTACAGGTTAGGGTACCGCTGCGGTTTAGTGTTAGCGTACGTGTGAGGGCACGAGTTAGTCTTGGTGTCCTGTTTAAGACAAGGGCACCGATGAGGGTAAGGCCTCGGAAAAGGGTCACGTTCAGGGTTTCGCTTAGGGTTAGGGTTAGGGAATGGGGAGGGATTACGGAACAGGATAGTGTATGACAATGCTTAAGGGTTAGCGTACGTTTGAGGGCATGAGTTAGTGCTTGTGTACTGGTTAAGATTAGGGCATAGGTTAGGGTAGGGCATCGGAGGTGGGTCAGGTTTAGGGATGGGGTTAGGGTTAGGGTTAAGGAATGGGGAGGGATTAGGGTACAATTTAGGGTACGACAACGCTTAAGGTTTAGCGTACATTTGAGGGCACCAGTTAGTGTTGGTGTCCTTGTTAAGATTAGGGAACGGGTGAGGGTAAGGCTTCGGGTGAGGGTCAGGTTTAGTATTCGTGTTAGGGTTAGGGTTAAGGAATGCAGAAGGATTAGGGTACAGCTTAGGGTACGACAGTGCTTAAGGGTTAGCGTTCGTGTGAGGGCAAGGGTTAGTGTTACTGTCCTGGTTAAGATTAGGGCACGGTTGAGGGTAAGGCTTCAGGTGAGGTTCAGGGTTAGGATTCGGGTTAGGGTTCGGATTAGGTAATGGGGAGATATTAGGGCACAGTTTAGGGTACCACAACGCTTAAGGTTTAGCGTACCTATGAGGTCACTAGTTAGTGTTAGTGTACTGCTTACGATTAGGGCACGGGTGAGTGTAAGGCCTCGGAAGAGGGTCACGTTATGGGTTAAGTTTAGGGTTAGGATTAGGCAATGGGGATTGATTAGGGTACAGGTTAGGGTACGGCAATGGCTTAGGGTTAGCGTACGTTAGACGGCATGGGTTAGTGTTGATGTACTGGTTAAAATTAGGACACGGGTGAGGGTAAAGTTTCGGGTGAGTGCCATGGTTAGGTTTCAGGTTACGGTTAGGGTTAGGGAATGGAGAGGGATTAGGGTACAGGTTAGGGTACCGCTGCGGTTTAGTGTTAGCGTACGTGTGAGGGCACGAGTTAGTCTTGGTGTCCTGGTTAAGATTAGGGCACGGGTGAGGGTAAGGCTTCGGGTGAGGGTCAGGGTTAGGATTCGTGTTAGGGTTAGGGTTAGGGAATGGAGAGGGATTAGGGTACAGGTTAGGGTACGACAATGCTTAAGGGTTAGCGTAAGTGTGAGGGCATGAGTTAGAGTTTGTGTACTGGTTAAGATTAGGGCATTGGTTAGGGTAGGGCATCGGAAGTGGGTCAGGTTTAGGGATGGGGTTAGGGTTAGGGTTAAGGAATGGGGAGGGATTAGGGTACAATTTAGGGTACGACAACGCTTAAGGTTTAGCGTAAGTGGGAGGGCACAAGTTAGTGTTGGTATCCTCGTTAAGATTAGGGCACGGGTGAGGGTAAGGCTTCGGGTGAGGGTCAGGGTTAGGATTCGTGTTAGGGTTAGGGTTAAGGTATGCAGAGGGATTAGGGTACAGCTTAAGGTACGATAGTGCTTAAGGGTTAGCGTTCGTGTGAGGGCAAGGGTTAGTGTTAGTGTCCTGGTTAAGATTAGGGCACGGGTGAGGGTAAGGTTTCGTGTGAGGGTCAGGGATAGAATTCGGGTTAGGGTTAGGGTTAGGGAATGGGGAGATATTAGGGCACAGTTTAGGGTACCACAACGCTTAAGGTTTAGCGTACGTGTGAGGTCACTAGTTAGTGTTAGTGTACTGCTTACGATTAGGGCACGGGTGAGGGTAAGGCCTGGGAAGAGGGTCACGTTAAGGGTTAGGGTTAGGGTTAGGGTTAGGGAATGGGGATTGATTAGGGTACAGATTAGTGTACGGCAATGGCTTAGGGTTAGCGTACGTTAGAGGGTATGGGTTAGTGTTGATGTACTGGTTAAAATTAGGACACGGGTGAGGGTAAAGTTTCGGGTGAGTCTAATGGTTAGGTGTCAGGTTAGGGTTAGGGTTAGGGAACGGAGAGGAATTAGGGTACAGGTTAGGGTACCGCTGCGGTTTAGTGTTAGCGTACGTGTGAGGGCACGAGTTAGTGTTGGTGTCCTGGTTAAGATTAGGGCACGGGTGAGGGTAAGGCTTCGGGTGAGGGTCAGGGTTAGGATTCGGGATAGGGTTAGGGTTAGGGAATGGAGAGGGATGAGGGTACAGGTTAGGGTACGACAGCGCTTAAAGTTTAGCGTACGTGTGAGGGCACGAGTTAGTCTTGGTGTCCTGGTTAAGATTAGGGCACGGGTGAGGGTAAGGCTTCGGGTGAGGGTCAGGGTTAGGATTCGTGTTAGGGTTAGGGTTAGGGAATTTAGAGGGATTAGGGTACAGGTTAGGGTACGACAATGCTTAAGGGTTAGCGTAAGTGTGAGGGCATGAGTTAGTGTTGGTGTACTGGTTAAGACAAGGGCACCGATGAGTGTAAGGTCTCGGAAAACGGTCACGTTCAGGGTTTCGCTTAGGGTTAGGGTTAGGGAATGGGGAGAGATTAGGGTACAGGATAGGGTACGACAATGCTTAAGGGTTAGCTTATTTTTGAGGGCATGAGTTAGTGTTTGTGTACTGGTTAAGATTAGGGCATTGGTTAGGGTAGGGCATCGGAAGTGGGTCAGGTTTAGGGATGGGGTTAGGGTTAGGGTTAAGGAATGGGGAGGGATTAGGGTACAATTTAGGGTACGACAACGCTTAAGGTTTAGCGTACGTGTGAGGGCACAAGTTAGTGTTGGTGTCCTCGTTAAGATTAGGGCACGGGTGAGGGTAAGGCTTCGGGTGAGGGTCAGGGTTAGGATTCGTGTTAGGGTTAGGGTTAAGGAATGCAGAGGGATTAGGGTACAGCTTAGGGTACGACAGCGCTTAAGGGTTAGCATTCGTGTGAGGGCAAGGGTTAGTGTTAGTGTCCTGGTTAAGATTAGGGCACGGGTGAGGGTAAGGCTTCGGGTGAGGGTCAGGGTTTGGATTCGTGTTAGGTTTAGGGTTAAGGAATGCAGAGGGATTATGGTACAGCTTACGGTACGATAGTGCTTAAGGGTTAGCGTTCGTGTTAGAGCAAGGGTTAGTGTTAGTGTCCTGGTTAAGATTATGGCACGGGTGAGGGTAAGGCTTCAGGTGAGGGTAAGGGTTAGGATTGGGGTTAGGGTTAGGGTTAGGGAATGTGGAGTGATTAGGGTACAGTTTAGGGTACGACAACGATTAAGTGTTAGCGTACTTGTGAGGGAACGATTTAGTGTTGGTGTCCTGGTTAAGATTAGGGCACGGGTGAGGGTATGGTTTCGGGTGAGGGCCAGGGATAGAATTCGGGTTAGGGTTAGGGTTAGGGAATGGGGAGATATTAGGGCACAGTTTAGGGTACCACAACGCTAAGGTTTAGCGTACGTGTGAGGTCACTAGTTAGTGTTAGTGTACTGCTTACGATTAGGGCACGGGTGAGGGTAAGGCCTCGGAAGAGGGTCACGTTAAGGGTTAGGGTTAGGGTTAGGGAATGGGGATTGATTAGGGTACAGATTAGGGTATGGCAATGGCTTAGGGTTAGCGTACGTTAGAGGGTATGGATTAGTGTTGATGTACTGGTTAAAATTAGGACACGGGTGAGAGTAAAGTTTCGGGTGAGTCTCATGGTTAGGTTTCAGGTTAGGGTTAGGGTTAGGGAATGGAGAGGGATTAGGGTACAGGTTAGGGTACCGCTGCGGTTTAGTGTTAGCGTACGTGTGAGGGCACGAGTTAGTCTTGGTGTCATGGTTAAGATTAGGGCACGGGTAAGGGTAAGGTTTCGGGTGAGGGTCACTGTTAGGATTCGGGTTAGGGTTAGGGTTAGGGAATGGAGAGGGATTAGGGTACAGTTTAGGGTACGACAATGCTTAAGGGTTAGCGTACGTGTGAGGGCAAGGGTTAGTGTTAGTGTCCTGGTTAAGATTAGGTCACGGGTGAGGGTAAGGCTTCGGGTGAGGGTCAGGGTTAGGATTCGTGTTAGGGTTAGGGTTAAGGAATGCAGAGGGTTTAGGGTACAGCTTAGGGTACGACAGCGCTTAAGGGTTAGCGTTCGTGTGAGGGCAAGGGTTAGTGTTAGTGTCCTGGTTAAGATTAGGGCACGGGTGAGGGTAAGGCTTCGGGTGAGGGTCAGGGTTAGGATTCGTGTTAGGGTTAGGGTTAAGGAATGCAGAGGGATTAGGGTACAGCTTAGGGTACGATAGTGCTTAAGGGTTAGCGTTCGTGTGAGGGCAAGGGTTAGTGTTAGTGTCCTGGTTAAGATTAGGGCACGGGTGAGGGTAAGGCTTCAGGTGAGGGTCAGGGTTAGGATTGGGGTTAGGGTTAGGGTTAGTGAACGGGGAGTGATTAGGGTACAGTTTAGGGTACGACAACGATTAACGGTTAGCGTACGTGTCAGGGCACGAGTTAGTGTTGGTGTCCTGGTTAAGATTAGGGCACGGGTGAGGGTAAGGTTTCGGGTGAGGGTCAGGGATAGAATTCGGGTTAGGGTTAGGGTTAGGGAATGGGGAGATATTAGGGCACAGTTTAGGGTACCACAACGCTTAAGGTTTAGCGTACCTGTGAGGTCACTAGTTAGTGTTAGTGTACTGCTTACGATTAGGGCACGGGAGAGGGTAAGGCTTCGGAAGAGGGTCACGTTAATGGTTAGGGTTAGGGTTAGGGTTAGGAAATGGGGATTGATTAGAGTACAGGTTAGGGTACGGCAATGGCTTAGAGTTAGCGTACGTTAGAGGGCATGGGTTAGTGTTGATGTACTGGTTAAAATTAGGACACGGGTGAGGGTAAAGTTTCGGGTGAGTGTCATGGTTAGGTTTCACGTTAGGGTTAGGGTTAGGGAATGGAGAGGGATGAGGGTACAGGTTAGGGTACCGCTGCGGTTTAGTGTTAGCGTACGTGTGAGGGCACGAGTTAGTCTTGGTGTCCTGGTTAAGATTAGGGCACGGGTGAGGGTAAGGCTTCGGGTGAGGGTCAGGGTTAGGATTCGGGTTAGGTTTAGGGTTAGGGAATGGAGAGGGATTAGGGTACAGGTTAGGGTACGACAATGCTTAAGGGTTAGCATAAGTGTGAGGGCACGAGTTAGTGTCGGTGTACTGGTTAAGACAAGGGCACCGATGAGGGTAAGGCCTCGGAAAAGTGTCACGTTCAGGGTTTCGCTTAGGGTTAGGGTTAGGGAATGGGGAGGGATAAGGGTACAGGATAGGGTACAACAATGCTTAAGGGTTAGCGTACGTTTGAGGGCATGAGTTAGTGTTTGTGTACTGGTTAAGATTAGGGCATAGGTTAGGGTAGGGCATCGGAGGTGGGTCAGGTTTAGGGATGGGGTTAGGGTTAGGGTTAAGGAATGGGGAGGGATTAGAGTACAATTTAGGGTACGACAACGCTTAAGGTTTAGCGTACATGTGAGGGCACGAGTTAGTGTTGGTGTCCTGGTTAAGATTAGGGCACGGGTGAGGGTAAGACTTCAGGTGAGGGTCAGGGTTAGGATTCGGGTTAGGGTTAGGGAATGGGGAGGGATTAGGGTACAGTTTAGGGTACGACAACGATTAAGGGTTAGCGTACGTGTGAGGGAACGAGTTAGTGTTGGTTTCCTGGTTAAGATTAGGGCACGGGTGAGGGTAAGGTTTCGGGTGAGGGTCAGGGATAGAATTCGGGTTAGGGTTAGGGTTAGGGAATGGGGAGATATTAGGGCACAGTTTAAGGTACCACAACGCTTAAGGTTTAGCGTACGTGTGAGGTCACTAGTTAGTGTTAGTGTACTGCTTACGATTAGGGCACGGGTGAGGGTAAGGCCTCGGAAGAGGGTCACGTTAAGGGTTAGGGTTAGGGTTAGGGTTAGGGAATGGGGATTGATTAGGGTACAGATTAGGGTACGGCAATGGCTTAGGGTTAGCGTACGTTAGAGGTTATGGGTTAGTGTTGATGTACTGGTTAAAATTAGGACACGGGTGAGGGTAAAGTTTCGGGTGAGTCTCATGGTTAGGTTTCACGTTAGGGTTAGGGCTAGGGAATGGAGAGGGATGAGGGTACAGGTTAGGGTACCGCTGCGGTTTAGTGTTAGCGTACGTGTGAGGGCACGAGTTAGTTTTGGTGTCCTGGTTAAGATTAGGGCACGGGTGAGGGTAAGGCTTCGGGTGAGGGTCAGGGTTAGGATTCGGGTTAGGTTTAGGGTTAGGGAATGGAGAGGGATTAGGGTACAGGTTAGGGTACAACAATGCTTAAGGGTTAGCATAAGTGTGAGGGCACGAGTTAGTGTCGGTGTACTGGTTAAGACAAGGGCACCGATGAGGGTAAGGCCTCGGAAAAGGGTCACGTTCAGGGTTTCGCTTAGGGTTAGGGTTAGGGAATGGGGAGGGATAAGGGTACAGGATAGGGTACGACAATGCTTAAGTGTTAGCGTACGTTTGAGGGCATGAGTTAGTGTTTGTGTATTGGTTAAGATTAGGGCATAGGTTAGGGTAGGGCATCGGAGGTGGGTCAGGTTTAGGGATGGGGTTAGGGTTAGGGTTAAGGAATGGGGAGGGATTAGAGTACAATTTAGGGTACGACAACGCTTAAGGTTTAGCGTACATGTGAGGGCACGAGTTAGTGTTGGTGTCCTGGTTAAGATTAGGGCACGGGTGAGGGTAAGGCTTCGGGTGAGGGTCAGGGTTAGGATTCGTGTTAGGGTTAAGGTTAAGGAATGCAGAGGGATTAGGGTACAGCTTAGGGTTCGACAGTGCTTAAGGGTTAGCGTTCGTGTGAGGGCAAGCGTTAGTGTTAGTGTCCTGGTTAAGATTAGGGCACGGGTGAGGGTAAGGCTTCAGGTGAGGGTCAGGGTTAGGATTCGGGTTAGGGTTAGGGAATGGGGAGGGATTAGGGTACAGTTTAGGATACGACAACGATTAAGGGTTAGCGTACTTGTGAGGGAACGATTTAGTGTTGGTGTCCTGGTTAAGATTAGGGCCCGGGTGAGGGTATGGTTTCGGGTGAGGGCCAGGGATAGAATTCGGGTTAGGGTTAGGGTTAGGGAATGGGGAGATATTAGGGCACAGTTTAGGGTACCACAACGCTAAGGTTTAGCGTTCGTGTGAGGTCACTAGTTAGTGTTAGTGTACTGCTTACGATTAGGGCACGGGTGAGGGTAAGGCCTCGGAAGAGGGTCACGTTAAGGGTTAGGGTTAGGGTTAGGGAATGGGGATTGATTAGGGTACAGATTAGGGTATGGCAATGGCTTAGGGTTAGCGTACGTTAGAGGGTATGGATTAGTGTTGATGTACTGGTTAAAATTAGGACATGGGTGAGGGTAAAGTTTCGGGTGAGTCTCATGGTTAGGTTTCAGGTTAGGGTTAGGGTTAGGGAATGGAGAGGGATTAGGGTACAGGTTAGGGTACTGCTGCGGTTTAGTGTTAGCGTACGTGTGAGGGCACGAGTTAGTCTTGGTGTCATGGTTAAGATTAGGGCACGGGTAAGGGTAAGGTTTCGGGTGAGGGTCAGTGTTAGGATTCGGGTTAGGGTTAGGGTTAGGGAATGGAGAGGGATTAGGGTACAGTTTAGGGTACGACAATGCTTAAGGGTTAGCGTACGTGTGAGGGCACAAGTTAGTGTTAGTGTCCTGGTTAAGATTAGGTCACGGGTGAGGGTAAGGCTTCGGGTGAGGGTCAGGGTTAGGATTCGTGTTAGGGTTAGGGTTAAGGAATGCAGAGGGTTTAGGGTACAGCTTGGGTACGACAGCGCTTAAGGGTTAGCGTTCGTGTGAGGGCAAGGGTTAGTGTTAGTGTCCTGGTTAAGATTAGGGCACGGGTGAGGGTAAGGCTTCGGGTGAGGGTCAGGGTTAGGATTCGTGTTAGGGTTAGGGTTAAGGAATGCAGAGGGATTAGGGTACAGCTTAGGGTACGATAGTGCTTAAGGGTTAGCGTTCGTGTGAGGGCAAGGGTTAGTGTTAGTGTCCTGGTTAAGATTAGGGCACGGGTGAGGGTAAGGCTTCAGGTGAGGGTCAGGGTTAGGATTGGGGTTAGGGTTAGGCTTAGGGAACGGGGAGTGATTAGGGTACAGTTTAGGGTACGACAACGATTAACGGTAAGCGTACGTGTGAGGGCACGAGTTAGTGTTGGTGTCCTGGTTAAGATTAGGGCACGGGTGAGGGTAAGGTTTCGGGTGAGGGTCAGGGATAGAATTAGGGTTAGGGTTAGGGTTAGGGAATGGGGAGATATTAGGGCACAGTTTAGGGTACCACAACGCTTAAGGTTTAGCGTACCTGTGAGGTCACTAGTTAGTGTTAGTGTACTGCTTACGATTAGAGCACGGGAGAGGGTAAGGCCTCGGAAGAGGGTCACGTTAATGGTTAGGGTTAGGGTTAGGGTTAGGAAATGGGGATTAATTAGAGTACAGGTTAGGGTACGGCAATGGCTTAGAGTTAGCGTACGTTAGAGGGCATGGGTTAGTGTTGATGTACTGGTTAAAATTAGGACACGGGTGAGGGTAAAGTTTCGGGTGAGTGTCATGGTTAGGTTTCACGTTAGGGTTAGGGTTAGGGAATGGAGAGGGATGAGGGTACAGGTTAGGGTACCGCTGCGGTTTAGTGTTAGCGTACGTGTGAGGGCACGAGTTAGTCTTGGTGTCCTGGTTAAGATTAGGGCACGGGTGAGGGTAAGGCTTCGGGTGAGGGTCAGGGTTAGGATTCGGGTTAGGTTTAGGGTTAGGGAATGGAGAGGGATTAGGGTACAGGTTAGGGTACGACAATGCTTAAGGGTTAGCATAAGTGTGAGGGCACGAGTTAGTGTCGGTGTACTGGTTATGACAAGGGCACCGATGAGGGTAAGGCCTCGGAAAAGGGTCACGTTCAGGGATTCGCTTAGGGTTAGGGTTAGGGAATGGGGAGGGATAAGGGTACAGGATAGGGTACAACAATGCTTAAGGGTTAGCGTACGTTTGAGGGCATGAGTTAGTGTTTGTGTACTGGTTAAGATTAGGGCATAGGTTAGGGTAGGGCATCGGAGGTGGGTCAGGTTTAGGGATGGGGTTAGGGTTAGGGTTAAGGAATGGGGAGGGATTAGGGTACAATTTAGGGTACGACAACGCTTAAGGTTTAGCGTACATGTGAGGGCACGAGTTAGTGTTGGTGTCCTGGTTAAGATTAGGGCACGGGTGAGGGTAAGGCTTCGGGTGAGGGTCAGGGTTAGGATTCGTGTTAGGGTTAAGGTTAAGGAATGCAGAGGGATTAGGGTACAGCTTAGGGTACGACAGTGCTTAAGGGTTAACGTTCGTGTGGGCAAGCGTTAGTGTTAGTGTCCTGTTTAAGATTAGGGCACGGGTGAGGGTAAGGCTTCACGTGAGGGTCAGGGTTAGGATTCGGGTTAGGGTTAGGGAATGGGGAGGGATTAGGGCACAGTTTAGGGTACGACAACGATTAAGGGTTAGCGTACTTGTGAGGGAACGAGTTAGTGTTGGTGTCCTGGTTAAGATTAGGGCACGGGTGAGGGTATGGTTTCGGGTGAGAGCCAGGGATAGAATTCGGGTTAGGGTTAGGGTTAGGGAATGGGGAGATATTAGGGCACAGTTTAGGGTACCACAACGCTTAAGGTTTTGCGTACGTGTGAGGTCACTAGTTAGTGTTAGTGTACTGCTTACGATTAGGGCACGGGTGAGGGTAAGGCCTCGGAAGAGGGTCACGTTAAGGGTTAGGGTTAGGGTTAGGGTTAGGGAATGGGGAATGATTAGGGTACAGATTAGGGTACGGCAATGGCTTAGGGTTAGCGTACGTTAGAGTGTATGGGTTAGTGTTGATGTACTGGTTAAAATTAGGACACGGGTGAGGGTAAAGTTTCGGGTGAGTCTCATGGTTAGGTTTCAGGTTAGGGTTAGGGTTAGGGAATGGAGAGGGATTAGGGTACAGGTTAGGGTACCGCTGCGGTTTAGTGTTAGCGTACGTGTGAGGGCACGAGTTAGTCTTGGTGTCCTGGTTAAGATTAGGGCACGGGTGAGGGTAAGGTTTCGGGTGAGGGTCAGGGTTAGGATTCGGGTTAGGGTTAGGGTTAGGGAATGTAGAGGGATTAGGGTACAGTTTAGGGTAGGACAATGCTTAAGGGTTAGCGTACGTGTGAGGGCACAAGTTAGTGTTAGTTTCCTGGTTAAGATTAGGGCAGGGGTGAGGGTAAGGCTTCGGGTGAGGGTCAGGGTTAGGATTCGTGTTAGGGTTAGGGTTAAGGAATGCAGAGTGTTTAGGGTACAGCTTAGGGTACGACAGCGCTTAAGGGTTAGCGTTCGTGTGAGGGCAAGGGTTAGTGTTAGTGTCCTTGTTAAGATTAGGGCACGGGTGAGGGTAAGGCTTCGGGTGAGGGTCAGGGTTAGGATTCGTGTTAGGGTTAGGGTTACGGAATGCAGAGGGATTAGGGTACGATAGTGCTTAAGGGTTAGCGTTCGTGTGAGGGCAAGGGTTAGTGTTAGTGTCCTGGTTAAGATTAGGGCACGGGTGAGGGTAAGGCTTCAGGTGAGGGTCAGGGTTAGGATTCGGGTTAGGGTTAGGGAATGGGGAGGGATTAGGGTACAGTTTAGGGTACGACAACGATTAAGGGTTAGCGTACGTGTGAGGGAACGAGTTAGTGTTGGTTTCCTGGTTAAGATTAGGGCACGGGTGAGGGTAAGGTTTCGGGTGAGGGTCAGGGATAGAATTCGGGTTAGGGTTAGGGTTAGGGAATGGGGAGATATTAGGGCACAGTTTAAGGTACCACAACGCTTAAGGTTTAGGGTACGTGTGAGGTCACTAGTTAGTGTTAGTGTACTGCTTACGATTAGGGCACGGGTGAGGGTAAGGCCTCGGAAGAGGGTCACGTTAAGGGTTAGGGTTAGGGTTAGGGTTAGGGAATGGGGATTGATTAGGGTACAGATTAGGGTACGGCAATGGCTTAGGGTTAGCGTACGTTAGAGGGTATGGGTTAGTGTTGATGTACTGGTTAAAATTAGGACACGGGTGAGGGTAAAGTTTCGGGTGAGTCTCATGGTTAGGTTTCAGGTTAGGGTTAGGTTTAGGGAATGGAGAGGGATTAGGGTACAGGTTAGGGTACCACTGCGGTTTAGTGTTAGCGTACGTGTGAGGGCACTAGTTAGTCTTGGTGTCCTGGTTAAGATTAGGGCACGGGTGAGGGTAAGGCTTCGGGTGAGGGTCAGGGTTAGGATTCGGGTTAGGGTTAGGGTTAGGGAATGGAGAGGGATGAGGGTACAGGTTAGGGTACGACAATGCTTAAGGGTTAGCGTAAGTGTGAGGGCACGAGTTAGTGTTGGTGTACTGGTTAAGACAAGGGCACCGATGAGGGAAAGGCCTCGGAAAAGGGTCACGTTCAGGGTTTCGCTTAGGGTTAGGGTTAGGGAATGGGGAGGGATTAGGGTACAGGATAGGGTACGACAATGCTTAAGGGTTAGCGTACGTTTGAGGGCATGAGTTAGTGTTTGTGTACTGGTTATGATTAGGGCATAGGTTTGGGTAGGGCATCGGAGGTGGGTCAGGTTTAGGGATGGGGTTAGGGTTAGGGTTAAGGAATGGGGAGGGATTAGGGTACAATTTAGGGTACGACAACGCTTAAGGTTTAGCGTACGTTTGAGGGCACCAGTTAGTGTTGGTGTCCTTGTTAAGATTAGGGAACGGGTGAGTGTAAGGCTTCGGGTGAGGGTCAGGGTTAGGATTCGTGTTAGGGTTAGGGTTAAGGAATGCAGAGGGATTAGGGTACAGCTTAGCGTACGACAGCGCTTAAGGGTTAGCGTTCGTGTGAGGGCAAGGGTTAGTGTTAGTGTCCTGGTTAAGATTAGGGCACCGGTGAGGGTAAGGCTTCGGGTGAGGGTCAGGGTTAGGATTCGGGTTAGGGTTAGGATTAGGGAATGGGGAGATATTAGGGCACAGTTTAGGGTACCACAACGCTTAAGTTTTAGCGTACCTGTGAGGTCACTTGTTAGTGTTAGTGTACTGCTTACGATTAGGGCACGGGTGAGGGTAAGGCCTCGGAAGAGGGTCGCGTTAAGGGTTAGGGTTAGGGTTAGGGTTAGTGAATGGGGATTGATTAGGGTACAGGTTAGGGTACGGCAATGGCTTAGGGTTAGCGTACGTTAGAGGGCATGGGTTAGTGTTGATGTACTGGTTAAAATTAGGACACGGGTGAGGGTAAAGTTTCGGGTGAGTGTCATGGTTAGGTTTCAGGTTAGGGTTAGGGTTAGGGAATGGAGAGGGATTAGGGTACAGGTTAGGGTACCGCTGCGGTTTAGTGTTAGCGTACGTGTGAGGGCACGAGTTAGTTTTGGTGTCCTGGTTAAGATTAGGGCACGGGTGAGGGTAAGGTTTCGGGTGAGGGTCAGGGTTAGGATTCGGGTTAGGGTTAGGGTTAGGGAATGGAGAGGGATTAGGGTACAGGTTAGGGTACGACAATGCTTAAGGGTTAGCGTAAGTGTGAGGGCACGAGTTAGTGTTGGTGTACTGGTTAAGACAAGGGCACCGATGAGGGTAAGGCCTCGGAAAAGGGTCACGTTCAGGGTTTCGCTTAGGGTTAGGGTTAGGGAATGGGGATTGATTAGGGTACAGGTTAGGGTACGGCAATGGCTTAGGGTTAGCGTACGTTAGAGGGCATGGGTTAGTGTTGATGTACTGGTTAAAATTAGGACACGGGTGAGGGTAAAGTTTCGGGTGAGTGTCATGGTTAGGTTTCAGGTTAGGGTTAGGGTTAGGGAATAGAGAGGGATTAGGGTACAGGTTAGGGTACCGCTGCGGTTTAGTGTTAGCGTACGTGTGAGGGCACAAGTTAGTCTTGGTGTCCTTGTTAAGTTTAGGGCATGGGTGGGGGTAAGGTTTCGGGTGAGGGTCAGGGTTAGGATTCGGGTTAGGGTTAGGGTTAGGGAATGGAGAGGGATTAGGGTACAGGTTAGGGTACGACAATGCTTAAGGGTTAGCGTACGTGTGAGGGCACGAGTTAGTCTTGGTGTCCCGGTTAAGATTAGGGCACGGGTGAGGGTAAGGCTTCGGGTGAGGGTCAGGGTTAGGATTCGTGTTAGGGTTAGGGTTAAGGAATGCAGAGGGATTAGGGTACAGCTTAGGGTACGACAGTGCTTAAGGGTTAGCGTTCGTGTGAGGGCAAGGGTTAGTGTTAGTGTCCTGGTTAAGATTAGGGCACGGTTGAGGGTAAGGTTTCAGGTGAGGGTCAGGGTTAGGATTCGGGTTAGGGTTAGGATTACTGAATGGGGAGATATTAGGGCACAGTATAGGGTACCACAACGCTTAAGGTTTAGCGTACGTGTGAGGTCACTAGTTAGTGTTAGTGTACTGCTTACGATTAGGGCACGGGTGAGGGTAAGGCCTCGGAAGAGGGTCACGTTAAGGGTTAGGGTTAGGGTTAGGGTTAGGGAATGGGGATTGATTAGGGTACAGGTTAGGGTACGG
Organism: Inia geoffrensis; assembly: GCA_036417435.1. NCBI lineage: Eukaryota > Metazoa > Chordata > Mammalia > Artiodactyla > Iniidae > Inia > Inia geoffrensis. Next base: position 94,542 of record JAZAQT010000593.1, on the reverse strand, counting down.
CAATGGCTTAGGGTTAGCGTACGTTAGAGGGAATGGGTTAGTGTTGATGTACTGGTTAAAATTAGGACACGGGTGAGGGTAAAGTTTCGGGTGAGTGTCATGGTTAGGTTTCAGGTTAGGGTTAGGGTTAGGGAATGGAGAGGGATTAGGGTACAGGTTAGGGTACCGCTGCGGTTTAGTGTTAGCGTACGTGTGAGGGCACGAGTTAGTCTTGGTGTCCTGGTTAAGATTAGGGCATGGGTGGGGGTAAGGTTTCGGGTGAGGGTCAGGGTTAGGATTCGGGTTAGGGTTAGGGTTAGGGAATGGAGAGGGATTAGGGTACAGGTTAGGGTACGACAATGCTTAAGGGTTAGCGTAAGTGTGAGGACACGAGTTAGTGTTGGTGTACTGGTTAAGACAAGGGCACCGATGAGGGTAAGGTCTCGGAAAAGGGTCACGTTCAGGGTTTCGCTTAGGGTTAGGTTTAGGGAATGGGGAGGGATTAGGGTACAGGATAGGGTACGACAATGCTTAAGGGTTAGCGTACTTTTGAGGGCATGAGTTAGTGTTTGTGTACTGGTTAAGATTAGGGCATTGGTTAGGGTAGGGCATCGGAAATGGGTAAGGTTTAGAGATGGGGTTAGGGTTAGGGTTAAGGAATGGGGAGGGATTATGGTACAGCTTAGGGTACGACAACGCTTAAGGTTTAGCGTACGTGTGAGGGCACAAGTTAGTGTTGGTGTCCTCGTTAAGATTAGGGCACGGGTGAGGGTAAAGCTTCGGGTGAGGGTCAGGGTTAGGATTCGTGTTAGGGCTAAGGTTAAGGAATGCAGAGGGATTAGGGTACAGCTTGGGGTACGACAGTGCTTAAGGGTTAGCGTTCGTGTGAGGGCAAGCCTTAGTGTTAGTGTCCTGGTTAAGATTAGGGCACGGGTGAGGGTTAGGTTTCGGGTGAGTGTCAGGGATAGAATTCGGGTTTAGGTTAGGGTTAGGGAATGGGGAGATATTAGGGCACAGTTTAGGGTACCACAACTCTTAAGGTTTAGCATATGTGTGAGGTCACTAGTTAGTGTTAGTGTACTGCTTACGATTAGGGCACGGGTGAAGGTAAGGCCTCGGAAGAGGGTCGCGTTGAGGGTTAGGGTTAGGGTTAGGGTTAGGGAATGGGGATTGATTAGGGTACAGGTTAGGGTACGGCAATGGCTTAGGGTTAGCGTACGTTAGAGGGCATGGGTTAGTGTTGATGTACTGGTTAAAATTAGGACACGGGTGAGGGTAAAGTTTCGGGTGAGTGTAATGGTTAGGTTTCAGGTTAGGTTTAGGGTTAGGGAATGGAGAGGGATTAGGGTACAGGTTAGGGTACCGCTGCAGTTTAGTGTTAGCGTACGTGTGAGGGCACGAGTTAGTCTTGGTGTCCTGGTTAAGATTAGGTCACGGGTGAGGGTAAGGTTTCGGGTGAGGGTCAGGGTTAGGATTCGGGTTAGGGTTAGGGTTAGGGAATGGAGAGGGATTAGGGTAGAGGTTAGGGTACGACAATGCTTAAGGGTTAGCGTAAGTGTAAGGGCACGAGTTAGTGTTGGTGTACTGGTTAAGACAAGGGCACCGATGAGGGTAAGGCCTCGGAAAAGGGTCACGTTCAGGCTTTCGCTTAGGGTTAGGGTTAGGGAATGGGGATTTATTAGGGTACAGGTTAGGGTACGGCAATGGCTTAGGGTTAGCGTACGTTAGAGGGCATGGGTTAGTGTTGATGTACTGGTTAAAATTAGGACACGGGTGAGGGTAAAGTTTCGGGTGAGTCTCATGTTTAGGTTTCAGGTTAGGGTTAGGGTTAGGGAATGGATAGGGATTAGGGTAACGGTTAGGGTACCGCTGCGGTTTAGTGTTAGCGTACGTGTGAGGGCACGAGTTAGTCTTGGTGTCCTGGTTAAGATTAGGGCACGGGTGAGGGTAAGGTTTCGGGTGAGGGTCAGGGTTAGGATTCGGGTTAGGGTTTGGGTTAGGGAATGGAGAGGGATTAGGGTACAGGCTAGGGTACGACAATGCTTAAGGGTTAGCGTACGTGTGAGGGCACGAGTTAGTCTTGGTGTCCTGGTTAAGATTAGGGCACGGGTGAGGGTAAGGCTTCGGGTGAGGGTCAGGGTTAGGATTCGTGTTAGGGTTAGGGTTAAGGAATGCAGAGGGATTAGGGTACAGTTTAGGGTACGACAGCGCTTAAGGGTTAGCGTTCGTGTGAGGGCAAGGGTTAGTGTTAGTGTCCTGGTTAAGATTAGGGCACGGTTGAGGGTAAGGCTTCAGGTGAGGGTCAGGGTTAGGATTCGGGTTAGGGTTAGGATTAGGGAATGGGGAGATATTAGGGCACAGTTTAGGGTACCACAACGCTTAAGGTTTAGCGTACCTGTGAGGTCACTAGTTAGTGTTAGTGTACTGCTTACGATTAGGGCACGGGTGAGGGTAAGGCCTCGGAAGAGGGTCACGTTAAGGGTTAGGGTTAGGGTTAGGGTTAGGGAATGGGGATTGATTAGGGTACAGGTTAGGGTACGGCAATGGCTTAGGGTTAGCGTACGTTAGAGGGCATGGGTTAGTGTTGATGTACTGGTTAAAATTAGGACACGGGTGAGGGTAAAGTTTCGGGTGAGTGTCATGGTTAGGTTTCAGGTTAGGGTTAGGGTTAGGGAATGGAGAGGGATTAGGGTACAGGTTAGGGTACTGCTGCGGTTTAGTGTTAGCGTACGTGTGAGGGCACGAGTTAGTCTTGGTGTCCTGGTTAAGATTAGGGCATGGGTGAGGGTAAGGTTTTGGATGAGGGTCAGGGTTAGGATTCGGGTTAGGGTAAGGGTTAGGGAATGGAGAGGGATTAGGGTACAGGTTAGGGTACGACAATGCTTAAGGGTTAGCGTAAGTGTGAGGGCACGAGTTAGTGTTGGTGTACTGGTTAAGACAAGGGCACCGATGAGGGTAAGGTCTCGGAAAAGGGTCACGTTCAGGGTTTCGCTTAGGGTTAGGGTTAGGGAATGGGGAGGGATTAGGGTAAAGGATAGGGTACGACAATGCTTAAGTGTTAGCATACTTTTTCGGACATGAGTTAGTGTTTGTGTACTGGTTAAGATTAGGGCACGGGTGAGGGTAAGGCTTCGGGTGATGGTCAGGGTTAGGATTCGTGTTAGGGTTAGGGTTAAGGAATGCAGAGGGATTAGGGTACAGCTTAGGGTACGACAGCGCTTAAGGGTTTGCGTTCGTGTGACGGCAAGGGTTAGTGTTAGTCTCCTGGTTAAGATTACGGCACGGGTGAGGGTAAGGCTTCGGTTGAGGGTCAGGGTTAGCATTCGTGTTAGGGTTAGGGTTAAGGAATGCAGAGGGATTAGGGTACAGCTTAGGGTACAATAGTGCTTAAGGGTTAGCGTTCGTGTGAGGGCAAGGGTTAGTGTTAGTGTCCTGGTTAAGATTAGGGCACGGGTGAGGGTAAGGCTTCAGGTGAGGGTCAGGGTTAGGATTGGGTTTAGGGTTAGGGTTAGGGAATAGAGAGGGATTAGGGTACAGGTTAGGGTACGACAATGCTTAAGGGTTAGCATAAGTGTGAGGGCACGAGTTAGTGTTGGTGTACTGGTTAAGACAAGGGCACCGATGAGGGTAAGGCCTCGGAAAAGGGTCACGTTCAGGGTTTCGCTTAGGGTTAGGGTTAGGGAATGGGGAGGGATAAGGTTACAGGTTAGGGTACGACAATGTTTAAGGGTTAGCGTAATTGTGAGGGCACGAGTTAGTGTTGGTGTACTGGTTAAGACAAGGGCACCGATGAGGGTAAGGCCTCGGAAAAGGGTCACGTTCAGGGCTTTGCTTAGGGTTAGGGTTAGGGAATGGGGAGGGATTAGGGTACAGGATAGGGTATGACAATGCTTAAGGGTTAGGGTACGTTTGAGGGCATGAGTTAGTGTTTGTGTACTGGTTAAGATTAGGGCATAGGTTAGGGTAGGGCATAGGAGGTGGGTCAGGTTTAGGGATGGGGTTAGGTTTAGGGTTAAGGAATGGGGAGGGATTAGAGTACAATTTAGGGTACGACAACGCTTAAGGATTAGCGTACATGTGAGGGCACGAGTTAGTGTTGGTGTCCTGGTTAAGATTAGGGCACGGGTGAGGGTAAGGCTTCGGGTGAGGGTCAGGGTTAGGATTCGTGTTAGGGTTAAGGTTAAGGAATGCAGAGGGATTAGGGTACAGCTTAGGGTACGACAGTGCTTAAGGGTTAGCGTTCGTGTGAGGGCAAGCGTTAGTGTTAGTGTCCTGGTTAAGATTAGGGCACGGGTGAGGGTAAGGCTTCAGGTGAGGGTCAGGGTTAGGATTCGGGTTAGGGTTAGGGAATGGGGAGGGATTAGGGTACAGTTTAGGGTACGACAACGATTAAGGGTTAGCGTACTTGTGAGGGAACGAGTTAGTGTTGGTGTCCTGGTTAAGATTAGGGCACGGGTGAGGGTATGGTTTCGGGTGAGGGCCAGGGATAGAATTCGGGTAAGGGTTAGGGTTAGGGAATGGGGAGATATTAGGGCACAGTTTAGGGTACCACAACGCTTAAGGTTTAGCGTACGTGTGAGGTCACTAGTTAGTGTTAGTGTACTGCTCACGATTTGAGCACGGGTGAGGGTAAGGCCTCGGAAGAAGGTCACGTTAAGGGTTAGGGTTATGGTTAGGGTTAGGGAATGGGGATTGATTAGGGTACAGATTAGGGTACGGCAATGGCTTAGGGTTAGCGTACGTTAGAGGGTATGGGTTAGTGTTGATGTACTGGTTAAAATTAGGACACGGGTGAGGGTAAAGTTTCGGGTGAGTCTCATGGTTAGGTTTCAGGTTAGGGTTAGGGTTAGGGAATGGAGAGGGATTAGGGTACAGGTTAGGGTACCGCTGCGGTTTAGTGTTAGCGTACGTTTGAGGGCACGAATTAGTCTTGGTGTCCTGGTTAAGATTAGGGCACGGGTGAGGGTAAGGTTTCGGGTGAGGGTCAGGGTTAGGATTCGGGTTAGGGTTAGGGTTAGGGAATGGAGAGGGATTAGGGTATAGGTTAGGGTACGACAATGCTTAAGGGTTAGCGTAAGTGTGAGGGCACGAGTTAGTGTTGGTGTGCTGGTTAAGACAAGGGCACCGATGAGGGTAAGGTCTCGGAAAACGGTCACGTTCAGGATTTCTCTTAGGGTTAGGGTTAGGGAATGGGGAGAGATTAGGTTACAGGATAGGGTACGACAATGCTTAAGGGTTAGCTTACTTTTGAGGGCATGAGTTAGTGTTTGTGTACTGGTTAAGATTAGGGCATTGGTTAGGGTAGGGCATCGGAAGTGGGTCAGGTTTAGGGATGGTGTTAGGGTTAGGGTTAAGGAATGGGGAGGGATTAGGGTACAATTTAGGGTACGACAACGCTTAAGGGTTAGCGTACGTGTGAGGGCACAAGTTAGTGTTGGTGTCCTCGTTAAGATTAGGGCACGGGTGAGGGTAAGGCTTCGGGTGAGGGTCAGGGTTAGGATTCGTGTTAGGGTTAGGGTTAAGGAATGCAGAGGGATTAGGGTACAGCTTAGGGTACGACAGCGCTTAAGGGTTAGCGTTCGTGTGAGGGCAAGGGTTAGTGTTAGTGTCCTGGTTAAGATTAGGGCACGGTTGAGGGTAAGGCTTCAGGTGAGGGTCAGGTTTAGGATTCGGGTTAGGGTTAGGATTAGGGAATGGGGAGATATTAGGGCAAAGTTTAGGGTACCACAACGCTTAAGTTTTAGCGTACTTGTGAGGTCACTAGTTAGTGTTAGTGTACTGCTTACGATTAGGGCACGGGTGAGGGTAAGGCCTCGGAAGAGGGTCACGTTAAGGGTTAGGGTTAGGGTTAGGGTTAGGGAATGGGGACTGATTAGGGTACAGGTTAGGGTACGGCAATGGCTTAGGGTTAGCGTACGTTAGAGGGCATGGGTTAGTGTTGATGTACTGGTAAAAATTAGGACATGGGTGAGGGTAAAGTTTCGTGTGAGTGTCATGGTTAGGTTTCAGGTTAGGGTTAGTGTTAGGGAATGGAGAGGGATGAGGGTACAGGTTAGGGTACCGCTGCGGTTTAGTGTTAGCGTACGTGTGAGGGCACGAGTTAGTCTTGGTGTCCTGGTTAAGATTAGGGCACGGGTGAGGGTAAGGCTTCGGGTGAGGGTCAGGGTTAGGATTCGGGTTAGGGTTAGGGTTAGGGAATGGAGAGGGATTAGGGTACAGGTTAGGGTACGGCAATGCTTAAGGGTTAGCATAAGTGTGAGGGCACGAGTTAGTGTTGGTGTACTGGTTAAGACAAGGGCACCGATGAGGGTAAGGCCTCGGAAAAGGGTCACGTTCAGGGTTTCGCTTAGGGTTAGGGTTAGGGAATGGGGAGGGATAAGGGTACAGGATAGGGTACGACAATGCTTAAGGGTTAGCGTACGTTTGAGGGCATGAGTTAGTGTTTGTGTACTGGTTAAGATTAGGGCATAGGTTAGGGTAGGGCATCGGAGGTGGGTCAGGTTTAGGGATGGGGTTAGGGTTAGGGTTAAGGAATGGGGAGGGATTAGGTTACAATTTAGGGTATGACAACGCTTAAGGTTTAGCGTATGTGTGAGGGCACGAGTTAGTGTTGGTGTCCTGGTTAAGATTAGGGCACGGGTGAGGGTAAGGCTTCGGGTGAGGGTCAGGGTTAGGATTCGTGTTAGGGTTAGGGTTAAGGAATGCAGAGGGATTAGGGTACAGCTTAGGGTACGATAGTGTTTAAGGGTTAGCGTTCGTGTGTGGGCAATGGTTAGTGTTAGTGTCCTGGTTAAGATTAGTGCACGGGTGAGGGTAAGGCTTCAGGTGAGGGTCAGGGTTAGGATTCGGGTTAGGGATAGGATTAGGGAATGGGGAGATATTAGGACACAGTTTAGGGTACCACAACACTTAAGGTTTAGCGTACCTGTGAGGTCACTAGTTAGTGTTAGTGTACTGCTTACGATTAGGGCACGGGTGAGTGTAAGGCCTCGGAAGAGGGTCACGTTAAGGGTTAGGGTTAGGGTTAGGGTTAGGGAATGGGTATTGATTAGGGTACAGGTTAGGGTACGGCAATGGCTTAGGGTTAGCGTACGTTAGAGGGCATGGGTTAGTGTTGATGTAGTGGTTAAAATTAGGACACGGGTGAGGGTAAAGTTTCGGGTGAGTGTCATGGTTAGGTTTCAGGTTAGGGTTAGGGTTAGGGAATGGAGAGGGATTAGGGTACAGGTTAGGGTACCGCTGTGGTTTAGTGTTAGCGTACGTTTGAGGGCACGGGTTAGTCTTGGTGTCCTGGTTAAGTTTAGGGCACGGGTGAGGGTAAGGTTTCGGGTGAGGGTCAGGGTTAGGATTCGGCTTAGGGTTAGGGTTAGGGAATGGAGAGGGATTAGGGTACAGGTTAGGGTACGACAATGCTTAAGGGTTAGCGTAAGTGTGAGGGCACGAGTTAGTGTTGGTGTACTGGTTAAGACAAGGGCACCGATGAGGGTAAAGTCTCGGAAAACGGTCACGTTCAGGGTTTCTCTTAGGGGTAGGGTTAGGGAATGGGGAGAGATTAGGGTACAGGATAGGGTACGACAATGCTTAAGGGTTAGCTTACTTTTGAGGGCATGAGTTAGTGTTTGTGTACTGGTTAAGATTAGGGCATTGTTTAGGGTAGGGCATCGGAAGTGGGTCAGGTTTAGGGATGGGGTTAGGGTTAGGATTAAGGAATGGGGAGGGATTAGGTTACAATTTAGGGTATGACAACGCTTAAGGTTTAGCGTATGTGTGAGGGCACGAGTTAGTGTTGGTGTCCTGGTTAAGATTAGGGCACGGGTGAGGGTAAGGCTTCGGGTGATGGTCAGGGTTAGGATTCGTGTTAGGGTTAGGGTTAAGGAATGCAGAGGGATTAGGGTACAGCTTAGGGTACGACAGTGCTTAAGGGTTAGCGTTCGTGTGAGGGCAAGGGTTAGTGTTAGTGTCCTGGTTAAGATTAGGGCACGGGTGAGGGTAAGGCTTCAGGTGAGGGTCAGGGTTAGGTTTCGGGTTAAGGTTAGGGTTAGGGAATGGGGAGGGATTAGGGTACAGTTTAGGGTACGACAACAATTAAGGGTTAGCGTACGTGTGAGGGCACGAGTTAGTGTTGGTGTCCTGGTTAGGGTTAGGGTACGGGTGAGGGTAAGGCCTCGGAAGAGGGTCACGTTAAGGGTTAGGGTTAGGGTTAGGGTTAGGGAATGGGGTTTGATTAGGGTACAGGTTAGGGTACGGCAATGGCTTAGGGTTAGCGTACGTTAGAGGGCATGGGTTAGTGTTGATGTACTGGTTAAATTTAGGGCACGGGTGAGGGTAAAGTTTCGGGTGAGTGTCATGGTTAGGTTTCAGGTTAGGGTTAGGGTTAAGGAATGGAGAGGGATTAGGGTACAGGTTAGGGTACCGCTGTGGTTTAGTGTTAGCGTACGTTTGAGGGCACGAGTTACTCTTGGTGTCCTGGTTAAGATTAGGGCACGGGTGAGGGTAAGGTTTCGGGTGAGGGTCAGGGTTAGGATTCGGCTTAGTGTTAGGGTTAGGGAATGGAGAGGGATTAGAGTACAGGTTAGGGTACGACAATGCTTAAGGGTTAGCGTAAGTGTGAGGGCACGAGTTAGTGTTGGTGTGCTGCTTAAGACAAGGGCACCGATGAGGGTAAGGCCTCGGAAAAGGGTCACATTCAGGGTTTCGCTTACGGTTAGGGTTAAGGAATGGGGAGGGATTAGGGTACAGGATAGGGTACGACAATGCTTAAGGGTTAGCGTACTTTTGAGGGCATGAGTTAGTGTTTGTGTACTGGTTAAGATTAGGGCATTGGTTAGGGTAGGGCATCGGAAATGGGTCAGGTTTAGGGATGGGGTTAGGGTTAGGGTTAAGGAATGGGGAGGGATTAGGGTACAATTTAGGGTACGACAACGCTTAAGGTTTAGCGTACGTGTGAGGGCACGAGTTAGTGTTGGTGTCCTCGTTAAGATTAGGGCACGGGTGAGGGTAAGGCTTCGGGTGAGGGTCAGGGTTAGGATTCGTGTTAGGGTTAGGGTTAAGGAATGCAGAGGGATTAGTGTACAGCTTAGGGTACGACAGTGCTTAAGGTTTAGCGTTCGTGTGAGGGCAAGGATTAGTGTTAGTGTCCTGGTTAAGATTAAGGCACGGGTGAGGGTAAGGCTTCAGGTGAGGGTCAAGGTTAGGATTCGGGTTAGGGTTAGGGTTAGGGAATGGGGAGGGATTAGGGTACAGTTTAGGGTACGACAACGATTAAGGGTTAGCGTACGTGTGAGGGCACGAATTAGTGTTGGTGTCCTGGTTAAGATTAGGGCACGGGTGAGGGTAAGGTTTCGGGTGAGGGTCAGGGATAGAATTCGGGTTAGGGTTAGGGTTAGGGAATGGGGAGATATTAGGGCACAGTTTAGGGTACCACAACGCTTAAGGTTTAGCATACATGTGAGGTCACTAGTTAGTGTTAGTGTACTGCTTACGATTAGGGCACGGGTGAGGGTAAGGCCTCGGAAGAGGGTCACGTTAAGGGTTAGGGTTAGGGTTAGGGTTAGGGAATGGGGATTGATTAGGGTACAGGTTAGGGTACGGCAATGGCTTAGGGTTAGCGTACGTTAGAGGGCATGGGTTAGTGTTGATGTACTGGTTAAAATTAGGACACGGGTGAGGGTAAAGTTTCGGGTGAGTGTCATGGTTAGGTTTCAGGTTAGGGTTAGGGTTAGGGAATGGAGAGGGATTAGGGAACAGGTTAGGGTACCGCTGCGGTTTAGTGTTAGCGTACGTGTGAGGGCACGAGTTAGTCTTGGTGTCCTGGTTAAGATTAGGGCACGGGTGAGGGTAAGGTTTCGGGTGAGGGTCAGGGTTAGGATTCGGCTTAGGGTTAGGGTTAGGGAATGGAGAGGGATTAGGGTACAGGTTAGGGTACGACAATGCTTAAGGGTTAGCGTAAGTGTGAGGGCACGAGTTAGTGTTGGTGTGCTGGTTAAGACAAGGGCACCGATGAGGGTAAGGCCTCGGAAAAGGGTCACATTCAGGGTTTCGCTTAGGGTTAGGGTTAAGGAATGGGGAGGGATTAGGGTACAGGATAGGGTACGACAATGCTTAAGGGTTAGCGTACTTTTGAGGGCATGAGTTAGTGTTTGTGTACTGGTTAAGATTAGGGCATTGGTTAGGGTAGGGCATCGGAAATGGGTCAGGTTTAAGGATGGGGTTAGGGTTAGGGTTAAGGAATGGGGAGGGATTAGGGTACAATTTAGGGTACGACAACGCTTAAGGTTTAACGTACGTGTGAGGGCACGAGTTAGTGTTGGTGTCCTCGTTAAGATTAGGGCACGGGTGAGGGTAAGGTTTCGGGGAGGGTCAGGGTTAGGATTCGTGTTAGGGTTAGGGTTAAGGAATGCAGAGGGATTAAGGTACAGCTTAGGGTACGATAGTGCTTAACGGTTAGCGTTCGTGTGAGGGCAAGGGTTAGTGTTAGTGTCCTGGTTAAGATTAGGGCACGGGTGAGGGTAAGGCTTCAGGTGAGGGTCAAGGTTAGGATTCGGGTTACGGTTAGGGTTAGGGAAAGGGGAGATATTAGGGCACAGTTTAGGGTACCACAACGCTTAAGGTTTAGCGTATGTGTGAGGTCACTAGTTAGTGTTAGTGTACTGCTTACGATTAGGGCACGGGGGAGGGTAAGGCCTCGGAAGAGGGTCACGTTAAGGGTTAGGGTTAGGGTTAGTGTTAGGGAATGGGGATTGATTAGGGTACAGGTTAGGGTACGGCAATGGCTTAGGTTTAGCGTACCTTAGAGGGCATGGGTTAGTGTTGATGTACTGGTTAAAATTAGGACACGGGTGAGGGTAAAGTTTCGGGTGAGTGTCATGGTTAGGTTTCAGGTTAGGGTTAGGGTTAGGGAATGGAGAGGGATTAGGGTACAGGTTAGGGTACCGCTGCGGTTTAGTGTTAGCATACATGTGAGGGCACAAGTTAGTCTTGGTGTCCTGGTTAAGATTAGGGCACGGGTGAGGGTAAGGCTTCGGGTGAGGGTCAGGGTTAGGATTCGGGTTAGGGTTAGGGTTAGGGAATGGAGAGGGATTAGGGTACAGGTTAGGGTACGACAATGCTTAAGGGTTAGCGTAAGTGTGAGGGCACGAGTTAGTGTTGGTGTACTGGTTAAGACAAGGTCACCGATGAGGGTAAGGCCTCGGAAAAGGGTCACGTTCAGGGTTTCGCTTAGGGTTAGAGTTAGGGAATGGGGAGAGATTAGGTTACAGGATAGTGTACGACAATGCTAAAGGGTTAGCGTACTTATGAGGGCATGAGTTACAGTTTGTGTACTGGTTAAGATTAGGGCATTGGTTAGGGTAGGGCATCGGAAGTGGGTCAGGTTTAGAGATGGGGTTAGGGTTAGGGTTAAGGAATGGGGTGGGATTAGGTTACAATTTAGGGTACGACAAAGCTTAAGGTTTAGCGTACGTGTGAGGGCACGAGTTAGTGTTGGTGTCCTGGTTAAGATTAGGGCACAGGTGAGGGTAAGGCTTCGGGTGAGGGTCAGGGTTAGGATTCGTGTTAGGGTTAGGGTTAAGGAATGCAGAGGGATTACGGTACAGCTTAGGGTACGACAGTGCTTAAGGGTTAGCGTTCGTGTGAGGGCAAGGGTTAGTGTTAGTGTCCTGGTTAAGATTAGGGCACGGGTGAGGGTAAGGCTTCAGGTGAGGGTAAGGGTTAGGATTCGGGTTAGGGTTAGGGTTAGGGAATGGGGAGATATTAGGACACAGTTTAGGGTACCACAACACATAAGGTTTAGCGTACGTGTGAGGTCACTAGTTAGTGTTAGTGTACTGCTTACGATTAGGGCACGGGGGAGGGTAAGGCCTCGGAAGAGGGTCACTTTAAGGGTTAGGGTTAGGGTTAGGGTTAGGGAATAGGGATTGATTAGGGTACAGGTTAGGGTACGGCAATGTCTTAGGGTTAGCGTACGTTCGAGGGCATGGGCTAGTTTTGATGTACTGGTTAAAATTAGGACACGGGTGAGGGTAAAGTTTCGGGTGAGAGTCATGGTTAGGTTTCAGGTTAGGTTTAGGGTTAGGGAATGGAGAGGGATTAGGGTACAGGTTAGGGTACCGCTGCGGTTTAGTGTTAGCGTACGTGTGAGGGCACGAGTTAGTCTTGGTGTCCTGGTTAAGATTAGGGCACGGGTGAGGGTAAGGCTTCGGGTGAGGGTCAGGGTTAGGATTCGGTTTAGGGTTAGGGTTAGGGAATGGAGAGGGATTAGGGTACAGGTTAGGGTACGACAATGCTTAAGTGTTAACGTAAGTGTGAGGGCACGAGTTAGTGTTGGTGTACTGGTTAAGACAAGGGCACCGATGTGGGTAAGGCCTCGGAAAAGGGTCATGTTCACTGTTTCGCTTAGGGTTAGGGTTAGGGAATGGGGAGGGATTAGGGTACAGGATAGGGTACGACAATGCTTAAGGGTTAGCGTACGTTTGACTGCATGAGTTAGTGTTTGTGTACTGGTTAAGATTAGGGCATTGGTTAGGGTAGGGCATCGGAAGTGGGTCAGGTTTAGGGATGGGGTTAGGTTTAGGGTTAAGGAATGGGGAGGGATTAGGGTACAATTTAGGGTACGACAACGCTTAAGGTTTAGCATACGTTTGAGGTCACTAGTTAGTGTTAGTGTACTGCTTACGATTAGGGCACGGGTGAGGGTAAGGCCTCGGAAGAGGGTCATGTTAAGGGTTAGGGTTAGGGTTAGGGTTAGGGAATGGGGATTGATTAGGGTACAGGTTAGGGTACGGCAATGGCTTAGGTTTAGCGTACGTTAGAGGGCATGGGTTAGTGTTGATGTACTGGTTAAAATTAGGACATGGGTGAGGGTAAAGTTTCGGGTGAGTGTCATGGTTAGGTTTCAGGTTAGGGTTAGGGTTCGGGAATGGAGAGGGATTAGGGTACAGGATAGGGTACCGCTGCGGTTTAGTGTTAGCGTACGTGTGAGGGCACGAGTTAGTCTTGGTGTCCTGGTTAAGATTAGGGCACGGGTGAGGGTAAGGTTTCGGGTGACGGTCAGGGTTAGGACTCGGGTTAGGGTTAGGGTTAGGTAATGGAGAGGGATTAGGGTACAGGATAGGGTACGACAATGCTTAAGGCTTAGCGTAAGTGTGAGGGCACGAGTTAGTGTTGGTGTACTGGTTAAGACAAGGGCACCGATGAGGGTAAGGCCTCGGAAAAGGGTCACGTTCAGGTTTTCGCTTAGGGTTAGGGTTAGGGAATGGGGAGGGATTAGGATACAGGATAGGGTACGACAATGCTTAAGGGTTAGCGTACGTTTGAGTGCATGAGTTAGTGTTTGTGTACTGGTTAAGATTAGGGTATTGGTTAGGGTAGGGCATCGGAAGTGGGTCAGGTTTAGGGATGGGGTTAGGGTTAGGGTTAAGGAATGGGGAGGGATTAGGGTACAATTTAGGGTACGACAACGCTTAAGGTTTAGCGTACGTGTGAGGGCACGAGTTAGTGTAGGTGTCCTGGTTAAGATTAGGGCACGGGTGAGGGTAAGGCTTCGGGTGAGGGTCAGGGTTAGGATTCGTGTTAGGGTTAGGGTTAAGGAATGCAGAGGGATTAGGGTACAGCTCAGGGTACGACAGTGCTTAAGGGTTAGCGTTCGTGTGAGGGCAAGGGTTAGTGTTAGTGTCCTGGTTAAGATTAGGGCACGGGTGAGGGTAAGGCTTCAGGTGAGGGTAAGGGTTAGGATTCGAGTTAGGTTTAGGGTTAGGGAATGGGGAGGGATTAGGGTACAGTTTAGGGTACGACAACGATTAAGGGTTAGCGTACGTGTGAGGGCACGTGTTAGTGTCGGTGTCCTGGTTAAGTTTAGGGCACGGGTGAGGGTAAGGTTTCGGGTGAGGGTCAGGGATAGAATTCGGGTTAAGGTTAGTGTTAGGGAATGGGGAGATATTAGGACACAGTTTAGGGTACCACAATGCTTAAGGTTTAGCATACGTGTGAGGTCACTAGTTAGTGTTAGTGTACTGCTTACGATTAGGGCACGGGTGAGGTTAAGGCCTCGGAAGAGGGTCACGTTAAGGGTTAGGTTTAGGGTTAGGGTTAGGGAATGGGGATTGATTAGGGTACAGGTTAGGGTACGGCAATGGCTTAGGGTTAGCGTACGTTAGAGGGCATGGGTTAGTGTTGATGTACTGGTTAAAATTAGGACACGGGTGAGGGTAAAGTTTCGGGTGAGTGTCATGGTTAGGTTTCAGGTTAGGGTTAGGTTTAGGGAATGGAGAGGGATTAGGGTACAGGTTAGGGTACCGCTGCGGTTTAGTGTTAGCGTACGTGTGAGGGCACGAGTTAGCCTTGGTGTCCTGGTTAAGATTAGGGCACGGGTGAGGATAAGGTTTCGGGTGAGGGTCAGGGTTAGGATTCGGGTTAGGGTTAGGGTTAGGGAATGGAGAGGGATTAGGGTACAGGATAGGGTACGACAATGCTTAAGGGTTAGCGTAAGTGTGAGGGCACGAGTTAGTGTTGGTGTACTGGTTAAGACAAGGGCACCGATGAGGGTAAGGCCTCGGAAAAGGGTCACGTTCAGGGTTTCGCTTAGGGATAGAGTTAGGGAATGGGGAGAGATTAGGTTACAGGATAGGGTACGACAATGCTTAAGGGTTAGCGTACTTTTGAGGGCATGAGTTAGAGTTTGTGTACTGGTTAAGATTAGGGCATTGGTTAGGGTAGGGCATCGGAAGTGGGTCAGGTTTAGGGATGGGGTTAGGGTTAGGGTTAAGGAATGCAGAGGGATTAGGGTACAGCTTAGGGTACGACAGTTCTTAAGGGTTAGCGTTCGTGTGAGGGCAAGGGTTAGTGTTAGTGTCCTAGTTAAGATTAGGGCACGGGTGAGGGTAAGGCTTCAGGTGAGGGTCAGGGTTAGGATTCGGGTTAGGGATACGGTTAGGGAATGGGGAGATATTAGGGCACAGTTTAGGGTACCACAACACTTAAGGTTTAGCGTACGTGTGAGGTCACTAGTTAGTGTTATTGTACTGCTTACGATTAGGGCACGGGGGAGGGTAAGGCTTCGGGTGAGGGTCAGGGTTAGGATTCGGGTTAGGGTTAGGGTTAGGGAATGGAGAGGGATTAGGGTACAGGTTAGGGTACGACAATGCTTAAGTGTTAGCGTAAGTGTGAGGGCACGAGTTAGTGTTGGTGTACTGGTTAAGACAAGGGCACCGATGTGGGTAAGGCCTCGGAAAAGGGTCATGTTCACTGTTTCGCTTAGGGTTAGGGTTAGGGAATGGGGAGGGATTAGGGTACAGGATAGGGTACGACAATGCTTAAGGGTTAGCGTACGTTTGAGTGCATGAGTTAGTGTTTGTGTACTGGTTAATATTAGGTCATTGGTTAGTGTAGGGCATCGGAAGTGGGTCAGGTTTAGGGATGGGGTTAGGGTTAGGGTTAAGGAATGGGGAGGGATTAGGGTACAATTTAGGGTACGACAACGCTTAAGGTTTAGCGTACGTGTGAGGGCACGAGTTAGTGTTGGTGTCCTGGTTAAGATTAGGGCACGGGTGAGGGTAAGGCTTCGGGTGAGGGTCAGGGTTAGGATTCGTGTTAGGGTTAGGGTTAAGGAATGCAGAGGGATTAGGGTACAGCTTAGGGTACGACAGTGCTTAAGGGTTAGCGTTCGTGTGAGGGCAAGGGTTAGTGTTAGTGTCCTGGTTAAGATTAGGGCACGGGTGAGGGTAAGGCTTCAGGTGAGGGTCAGGGTTAGGATTCGGGTTAGGGTTAGGGTTAGGGAATGGGGAGGGAGTAGGGTACCGTTTAGGGTACGACAACGATTAAGGGTTAACGTACGTGTGAGGGCATGACTTAGTGTCGGTGTCCTGGTTAAGATTAGGGCACGGGTGAGGGTAAGGTTTCGGGTGAGGTTCAGGGATAATATTCGGGTTAGGGTTAGGGTTAGGGAATGGGGAGATATTAGGGCACAGTTTAGGGTACCACAACGCTTAAGGTTTAGCATACGTGTGAGGTCACTAGTTAGTGTTAGTGTACTTCTTACGATTAGGGCACGGGTGAGGGTAAGGCCTCGGAAGAGGGTCATGTTAAGGGTTAGGGTTAGGGTTAGGGTTAGGGAATGGGGATTGATTAGGGTACAGGTTAGGGTACGGCAATGGCTTAGGGTTAGCGTACGTTAGAGGGCATGGGTTACTGTTGATGTACTGGTTAAAATTAGGACATGGGTGAGGGTAAAGTTTCGGGTGAGTTTCATGGTTAGGTTTCAGATTAGGGTTAGGGTTCGGGAATGGAGAGGGATTAGGGTACAGGTTAGGGTACCGCTGCGGTTTAGTGTTAGCGTACGTGTGAGGGCACGAGTTAGTCTTGGAGTCCTGGTTAATATTAGGGTACGGGTGAGGGTAAGGTTTCGGGTGAGGGTCAGGGTTAGGATTCGGGTTAGGGTAAGGGTTAGGTAATGGAGAGGGATTAGGACACAGGTTAGGGTACGACAATGCTTAAGGGTTAGCGTAAGTGTGAGGGCACGAGTTAGTCTTGGTGTACTGGTTAAGACAAGGGCACCGATGAGGGTAAGGCCTCGGAAAAGGGTCACGTTCAGGGTTTCGCTTAGGGTTAGGGTTAGGGAACGGGGAGGGATTAGGATACAGGATAGGGTACGACAATGCTTAAGGGTTAGCGTACGTTTGAGGGCATGAGTTAGTGTTTGTGTACTGGTTAAGATTAGGGCATTGGTTAGGGTAGGGCATCGGAAGTGGGTCAGCTTTAGAGATCGGGTTAGGGTTAGTGTTAAGGAATGGGGAGGGATTAGGGTACAATTTAGGGTATGACAACGTTTAAGGTTTAGCGTACGTGTGAGGGCACGAGTTAGTGTTGGTGTCCTGGTTAAGATTAGGGCACGGGTGAGGGTAAGGCTTCGGGTGAGGGTCAGGGTTATTATTCGTGTTAGGGATAGTGTTAAGGAATGCAGAGGGATTAGGGTACAGCTTAGGGTACGACAGTGCTTAAGGGTTAGCGTTCGTGTGAGGGCAAGGGTTAGTGTTAGTGTCCTGGTTAAGATTAGGGCACGGGTGAAGGTAAGGCTTCAGGTGAGGGTCAGGGTTAGGATTGGGGTTAGGGTTAGGGTTAGGTAATGTAGAGGGATTAGGGCACAGGTTAGGGTACCGCTGCGGTTTAGTGTTAGCATACGTGTGAGGGCACGAGTTAGTCTTGGTGTCCTGTTTAAGATTAGGGCACGGGTGAGGGTAAAGCTTCAGGTGAGGGTCAGGGTTAGGATTCGTTTTAGGGTTAGGGTTAGGGAATCGGGAGATATTAGGGCACAGTTTAGGGTACCACAACACTTAAGGTTTAGCGTACGTGTGAGGTCACTAGTTAGTGTTAGTGTACTGCTTACGATTAGGGCACGGGGGAGGGTAAGGCCTCGGAAGAGGGTCACGTTAAGGGTTAGGGTTAGGGTTAGGGTTAGGGAATGGTGATTGATTAGGGTACAGGTTAGTGTACGGCAATGGCTTAGGGTTAGCGTACGTTAGAGGGCATGGGCTAGTGTTGATGTACTGGTTAAAATTAGGACACGGGTGAAGGTAAAGTTTCGGGTGAGTGTCATGGTTAGGTTTCAGGTTAGTTTTAGGGTTAGGGAATGGAGAGGGATTAGGGTACAGGATAGGGTACCACTGCGGTTTAGTGTTAGCGTACGTGTGAGGGCACGAGTTAGTCTTTGTGTCCAGGTTAAGATTAGGGCACGGGTGAGGATAAGGCTTCGGGTGAGAGTCTGGGTTAGGATTCGGGTTAGGGTTAGGGTTAGGGAATGGAGAGGGATTAGGGTACTGGTTAGGGTACGACAATGCCTAAGGGTTAGCGTAAGTGTGAGGGCACGAGTTAGTGTTGGTGTACTGGTTAAGACAAGGGCACCGAGGAGGGTAAGGCCTCGGAAAAGGGTCACGTTCAGGGTTTCGCTTAGGGTTAGTGTTAGGGAATGGGGAGATAATAGAGCACAGTTTAGGGTACCACAACGCTTAAGGTTTAGCATACGTGTGAGGTCACTAGTTAGTGTTAGTGTACTGCTTACGATTAGGGCACGGGTGAGGGTAAGGTCTCGGAAGAGGGTCATGTTAAGGGTTAGGGTTAGGGTTAGGGTTAGGGTTAGGGAATGGGGATTGATTAGGGTACAGGTTAGGGTACGGCAATGGCTTAGGGTTAGCGTACGTTAGAGGGCATGGGTTAGTGTTGATGTACCGGTTAAAATTAGGACATGGGTGAGGGTAAAGTTTCGGGTGAGTGTCATGGTTAGGTTTCAGGTTAGGGTTAGGGTTCGGGAATGGAGAGGGATTAGGGTACAGGTTAGGGTACCGCTGCGGTTTAGTGTTAGCATACGTGTGAGGGCACGAGTTAGTCTTGGTGTCCTGGTTAAGATTAGGGCACGGGTGAGGGTAAGGTTTCGGGTGAGGGTCAGGGTTAGGATTCGGGATAGGGTTAGGGTTAGGTAATGGAGAGGGATTAGGGTACAGGTTAGGGTACGACAATGCTTAAAGGTTAGCGTAAGTGTGAGGGCACGAGTTAGTGTTGGTGTACTGGTTAAGACAAGGCCACCGATGAGGGTAAGGCCTCGGAAAAGGGTCACGTTCAGGGTTTCGCTTAGGGTTAGGGTTAGGGAATGGGGAGGGATTAGGATACAGGATAGGGTACGACAATGCTTAAGGGTTAGCGTACGTTTGAGGGCATGAGTTAGTGTTTGTGTACTGGTTAAGTTTAGGGCATTGGTTAGGGTAGGGCATCGGAAGTGGGTCAGGTTTAGGGATGGGGTTAGGGTTAGGGTTAAGGAATGGGGAGGGATTAGGGTACAATTTAGGGTACGACAACGCTTAAGGTTTAGCGTACGTGTGAGGGCACGAGTTAGTGTTGGTGTCCTGGTTAAGATTAGGGCACGGGTGAGGGTAAGGCTTCGGGTGAGGGTCAGGGTTAGGATTCGTGTTAGGGTTAGGGTTAAGAAATGCAGAGGAATTAGGGTACAGCTTAGGGTACGACAGTGCTTAAGGGTTAGCGTTCGTGTGAGGGCAAGGGTTAGTGTTAGTGTCCTGGTTAAGATTAGGGCACGGGTGAGGGTAAGGTTTCGGGTGAGGGTCAGGATTAGGATTCGGGTTAGGGTTAGGGTTAGGGAATGGAGAGGGATTAGGGTACAGGTTAGGGTACGACAATGCTTAAGGGTTAGTGTAAGTGTGAGGGCACGAGTTAGTGTTGGTGTACTGGTTAAGACAAGGGCACCGATGAGGGTAAGACCTCGGAAAAGGGTCACGTTTAGGGATTCGCTTAGGGTTAGGGTTAGGGAATGGGGAGAGATTAGGTTACAGGATAGGGTACGACAATGCTTAAGGGTTAGCGTAATTTTGAGGGCATGAGTTAGAGTTTGTGTACTGGTTAAGATTAAGGCATTGGTTAGTGTAGGGCATCGGAAGTGGGTCAGGTTTAGGGATGGGGTTAGGGTTAGGATTAAGGAATGGGGAGGGATTAGGTTACAATTTAGGGTACGACAACGCTTAAGGTTTAGTGTACGTGTGAGGGCACGAGTTAGTGTTGGTGTCCTGGTTAAGATTAGGGCACGGGTGAGGGTAAGGCTTCGGGTGAGGGTCAGGGTTAGGATTCTTGTTAGGTTTAGGGTTAAGGAATGCAGAGGGATTAGGGTACAGCTTAGGGTACGACAGGGCTTAAGGGTTAGTGTTCGTGTGAGGGCAATGTTTAGTGTTAGTGTCCTGGTTAAGATTAGGGCACGGGTGAGGGTAAGGCTTCAGGTGAGGGTCAGGGTTAGGATTCGGGTTAGGGTTAGGGTTAGGGAATGGGGAGATATTAGGGCCCAGTTTAGGGTACCACAACACTTAAGGTTTAGCGTACGTGTGAGGTCACTAGTTAGTGTTACTGTACTGCTTACGATTAGGGCACGGGGGAGGGTAAGGCCTCGGAAGAGTGTCACGTTAAGGGTTAGGGTTAGTGTTAGGGTTAGGGAATGGGGATTGATTAGGGTACAGGTTAGGGTACGGCAATGGCTTAGGGTTAGCGTACGTTAGAGGGCATTGGCTAGTGTTGATGTACAGGTTAAAATTAGGACACGGGTGATAGTAAAGTTTCGGGTGAGTGTCATGGTTAGGTTTCAGGTTAGGTTTAGGGTAAGGGAATGGAGAGGGATTAGGCTACAGGTTAGGGTACCGCTGCGGTTTAGTTTTAGCGTACGTGTGAGGGCACGAGTTAGTCTTGGGGTCCTGGTTAAGATTAGGGCACGGGTTAGGGTAAGGCTTCTTGTGAGGGTCAGGGTTAGGATTCGGGTTAGGGTTAGGGTTAGGGAATGGAGAGGGATTAGGGTACTGGTTAGGGTACGACAATTCCTAAGGGTTAGCGTAAGTGTGAGGGCACGAGTTAGTGTTGGTGTACTGGTTAAGACAAGGGCACCGATGAGGGTAAGGCCTCGGAAAAGGGTCACGTTCAGGGTTTCGCTTAGGGTTAGGGTTAGGGAATGGGGAGGGATTAGGGTACAGGATAGGGTACGACAATGCTTAAGGGTTAGACTACGTTTGACGGCATAAGTTAGTGTTTGTGTACTGGTTAAGATTAGGGCATTGGTTAGGGTAGGGCATCGGAAGTGGGTCAGGTTTAGGGATGGGGTTAGGGTTAGTGTTAAGGAATGGGGAGGGATTAGGTTACAATTTAGGGTACGACAACGATTAAGGTTTAGCGTACGTGTGAGGGCACGAGTTAGTCTTGGGGTCCTGGTTAACATTAGGGCACGGGTTAGGGTCAGGTTTCGGGTGAGGGTCAGGGTTAGGATTCGGGTTAGGGTTAGGGTTAGGGAATGGAGAGGGATTAGGGTACTGGTTAGGGTACGACAATGCCTAAGGGTTAGCGTAAGCGTGAGGGCACGAGTTAGTGTTGGTGTACTGGTTAAGACAAGGGCACCGATGAGGGTAAGGCCTCGGAAAAGGGTCACGTTCAGGGTTTCGCTTAGGGTTAGGGTTATGGAGTGGGGAGGGATTAGGTTACAATTTAGGGTACGACAACGATTAAGGTTTAGCGTACGTGTGAGGGCATGAGTTAGTGTTGGTGTCCTTGTTAAGATTAGGACACGGGTGAGGGTAAGGCTTCGGGTGAGGGTCAGGGTTAGGATTCGTGTTAGGGTTAGGGTTAAGGAATGCAGAGGGATTAGGGTACAGCTTAGGGAACGACAGTGCTTAAGGGTTAGCGTTCGTGTGAGGGCAAGGGTTAGTGTTAGTGTCCTGGTTAAGATTAGGGCACGGGTGAGGGTAAGGCTTCAGGTGAGGGTCAGGTTTAGGATTCGTGTTAGGGTTAGGGTTAGGGAATGGGGAGGGATTAGGGTACAGTTTAGGGTACGACAACGATTAAGGGTTAGAGTACGTGTGAGGGCACGAGTTAGTGTTGGTGTCCTGGTTAAGATTAGGGCACGGGTGAGGGTAAGGTTTCGGGTGAGGGTCAGGGATAGAATTCGGGTTAGGGTTAGTGTTAGCGAATGGGGAGATATTAGGGCACAGTTTAGGGTACCACAACACTTAAGGTTTAGCGTACGTGTGAGGTCACTAGTTAGTGTTAGTGTACTGCTTACGATTAGGGCACGGGGGAGGGTAAGGCCTCGGAAGAGGGTCACGTTAAGGGTTAGGGTTAGGGTTAGGGTTAGGGAATGGGGATTGATTAGGGTACAGGTTAGGGTACGGCAATGGCTTAGGGTTAGCGTACGTTAGAGGGCATGGTTTAGTGTTGATGTACTGGTTAAAATTAGCACACGGGTGATGGTAAAGTTTCGGGTGAGTGTCATGGATAGGTTTCAGGTTAGGGTTAGGGTTAGGGAATGGAGAGGGATTAGGGTACGGGTTAGGGTACCGCTGCGGTTTAGTGTTAGCGTACGTGTGAGGGCACGAGTTAGCCTTGGTGTCCTGGTTAAGATTAGGGCACGGGTGAGGGTAAGGCTTCAGGTGAGGGTCAGGGTTAGGATTCGGGTTAGGGTTAGGTTTAGGGAATGGGGAGATATTAGGACACAGTTTAGGGTACCACAACGCTTAAGGTTTAGCGTACCTGTGAGGTCACTAGTTAGTGTTAGTGTACTGCTTACGATTAGGGCACGGGTGAGGGTAAGGCCTCGGAAGAGGGTCACGTTAAGGGTTAGGGTTAGGGAATGGGGATTGATTAGGGTACAGGTTAGGGTACGGCAATGGCTTAGGGTTAGCGTACGTTAGAAGGCATGGGTTAGTGTTGATGTACTGGTTAAAATTAGGACACGGGTGAGGGTAAAGTTTCGGGTGAGTGTCATGGTTAGGTTTCAGGTTAGGGTTAGGGTTAGGGAATGGAGAGAGATTAGGGTACTGGTTAGGGTACGACAATGCCTAAGGTTTAGCGTAAGTGTGAGGGCACGAGTTAGTGTTGGTGTACTGGTTAAGACAAGGGCACCGATGAGGGTAAGGCCTCGGAAAAGGGTCACGTTCAGGGTTTCGCTTAGGGTTAGGGTTAGGGAATGGGGACGGATTAGGGTACAGGATAGGGTACGACAATGCTTAAGGGTTAGCGTACTTTTGAGGGCATGAGTTAGTGTTTGTGTACTGGTTAAGATTAGGGCATTGGTTAGGGTAGGGCATCGGAAGTGGGTCAGGTTTAGGGATGGGGTTAGGGTTAGGGTTAAGGAATGGGGAGGGATTAGGTTACAATTTAGGGTACGACAACGATTAAGGTTTAGCGTACGTGTGAGGGCACGAGTTAGTGTTGGTGTCCTGGTTAAGATTAGGGCACGGGTGAGGGTAAGGCTTCGGTTGAGGGTCAGGGTTAGGATTCGTGTTAGGGTTAGTGTTAAGGAATGCAGAGGGATTAGGGTACAGCTTAGGGAACGACAGTGCTTAAGGGTTAGCGTTCGTGTGAGGGCAAGGGTTAGTGTTAGTGTCCTGGTTATGATAAGGGCACGGGTGAGGGGAAGGCTTCAGGTGAGGGTCAGGGTTAGGATTCGTGTTAGAGTTAGGGTTAGGGAATGGGGAGGGATTAGGGTACAGGTTAGGGTACGACAACGATTAAGGGTTATCGTACGTGTGAGGGCACGAGTTAGTGTTGGTGTCCTGTTTAAGATTAGGGCACGGGTGAGGGTAAGGTTTCGGGTGAGGGTCAGGGATAGAATTCGGGTTAGGGTTAGTGTTAGCGAATGGGGAGATATTAGGGCACAGTTTAGGGTACCACAACGCTTAAGGTTTAGCATACGTGTGAGGTCACTAGTTAGTGTTAGTGTACTGCTTACGATTAGGGCACGGGTGAGGGTAAGGCCTCGGAAGAGGGTCACGTTAAGGGTTAGGGTTAGGGTTAGGGTTAGGGAATGGGGATTGATTAGGGTACAGGTTAGGGTACGGCAATGGCTTAGGGTTAGCGTACGTTACAGGGCATGGGTTAGTGTTGATGTACTGGTTAAAATTAGGACACGGGTGAGGGTAAAGTTTCGGGTGAGTGTCATGGTTAGGTTTCAGGTTAGGGTTAGGGTGAGGGAATGGAGAGGGATTAGGGTACAGGTTAGGGTACCACTGCGGTTTAGTGTTAGCGTACGTGTGAGGGCACGAGTTAGTCTTGGTGTCCTGGTTAAGATTAGGGCACGGGTGAGGGTAAGGTTTCGGGTGAGGGTCAGGGTTAGGATTCGGGTTAGGGTTAGGGTTAGGGAATGGAGAGGGATTAGGGTACAGGTTAGGGTACGACAATGCTTAAGGGTTAGCGTAAGTGTGAGGGCACGAGTCAGTGTTGGTGTACTGGTTAAGACAAGGGCACCGATGAGGGTAAGGCCTCGGAAAAGGGTCACGTTCAGGGTTTCGCTTAGGGTTAGGGTTAGGGAATGGGGAGGGATTAGGTTACAGGATAGGGTACGACAATGCTTAAGGGTTAGCGTACTTTTGAGGGCATGAGTTAGAGTTTGTGTACTGGTTAAGATTAAGGCATTGGTTAAGGTAGGGCATCGGAAGTGGGTCAGGTTTAGGGATGGGGTTAGGGTTAGGATTAAGGAATGGGGAGGGATTAGGTTACAATTTAGGGTACGACAACGCTTAAGGTTTAGCGTACGTGTGAGGGCACGAGTTAGTGTTGGTGTCCTGGTTAAGATTATTGCACGGGTGAGGGTAAGGCTTCGGGTGAGGGTCAGGGTTAGGATTCGTGTTAGGGTTAGGGTTAAGGAATGCAGAGGGATTAGGGTACAGCTTAGGGTATGACAGTGCTTAAGAGTTAGTGTTCGTGTGAGGGCAAGGGTTAGTGTTACTGTCCTGGTAAGATTAGGGCACGGGTGAGGGTAAGGCTTCAGGTGAGTGTCATGGATAGGTTTCAGGTTAGGGTTAGGGTTAGGGAATGGAGAGGGATTAGGGTACGGGTTAGGGTACCGCTGCGGTTTAGTGATAGCGTACGTGTGAGGGCACGAGTTAGTCTTGGGGTCCTCGTTAAGATTAGGGCACGGGTGAGGGTAAGGCTTCTTGTGAGGGTCAGTGTTAGGATTCGGGTTAGGGTTAGGGTTAGGGAATGGAGAGGGATTAGGGTACGGGTTAGGGTACCGCTGCGGTTTAGTGTTAGCGTACGTGTGAGGGCACGAGTTAGCCTTGGTGTCCTGGTTAAGATTAGGGCACGGGTGAGGGTAAGGTTTCGGGTGAGGGTCAGGGTTAGGATTCGGGTTAGGGTTAGGGTTAGGGAATGGAGAGGGATTAGGGTACTGGTTAGGGTACGACAATGCCTAAGTGTTAGCGTAAGTGTGAGGGCACGAGTTAGTGTTGGTGTACTGGTTAAGACAAGGGCACCGATGAGGGTAAGGCCTCGGAAAAGGGTCACGTTCAGGGTTTCGCTTAGGGTTAGGGTTAGGGAATGGGGAGGGATTAGGGTACAGGATAGGGTACGACAATGCTTAAGGGTTAGACTACGTTTGAGGGCATAAGTTAGTGTTTGTGTACTGGTTAAGATTAGGGCATTGGTTAGGGTAGGGCATCGGAAGTGGGTCAGGTTTAGGGATGGGGTCAGGGTTAGGGTTAAGGAATGGGGAGGGATTAGGTTACAATTTAGGGTACGACAACGATTAAGGCTTAGCTTACGTGTGAGGGCACGAGTTAGTGTTGGTGTCCTGGTTAAGATTAGGGCACGGGTGAGGGTAAGGCTTCGGGTGAGGGTCAGGGTTAGGATTCGTGTAAGGGTTAGGGTTAAGGAATGCAGAGGGATTAGGGTACAGTTTAGGGAACGACAGTGCTTAAGGGTTAGCGTTCGTGTGAGGGCAAGGGTTAGTGTTAGTGTCCTGGTTAAGATTAGGGCACGGTTGAGGGTAAGGCTTCAGGTGAGTGTCAGGGTTAGGATTCGGGTTAGGGTTAGGGTTAGGGAAAGGGGAGATATTAGGGCACAGTTTAGGGTACCACAACGCTTAAGGTTTAGCGTACGTGAGGTCACTAGTTAGTGTTAGTGTACTGCTTACGATTAGGGCACGGGGGTGGGTAAGGCCTCGGAAGAGGGTCACGTTAAGGGTTAGGGTTAAGGTTAGGGTTAGGGTTAGGGAATGGGGATTGATTAGGGTACAGGTTAGGGTACGGCAATGGATTAGGGGTAGCGTACGTTAGAAGGCATGGGTTAGTGTTGATGTACTGGTTAAAATTAGGACACGGGTGATGGTAAAGTTTCGGGTGAGTGTCATGAATAGGTTTCAGGTTAGGGTTAGGGTTAGGGAATGGAGAGGGATTAGGGTACGGGTTAGGGTACCGCTGCGGTTTAGTGTTAGCGTACGTGTGAGGGCACGAGTTAGTCTTGGTGTCCTGGTTAAGATTAGGGCACGGGTGAGGGTAAGGTTTCGGGTGAGAGTCAGGGTTAGGATTCGGGTTAGGGTTAGGGTTAGGGAATGGAGAGGGATTAGTGTACTGGTTAGGGTACGACAATGCCTAAGGGTTAGCGTAAATGTGAGGGCACAAGTTAGTGTTGGGTACTGGTTAAGACAAGGGCACCGATGAGGGTAAGGCCTCGGAAAAGGGTCACGTTCAGGGTTTCGCTTAGGGTTAGAGTTAAGGAATGCAGAGGGATTAGGGTACAGCTTAGGGTACGACAGTGCTTAAGCGTTAGTGTTCGTGTGAGGGTAAGGGTTAGTGTTAGTGTCCTGGTTAAGGTTAGGGCACGGGTGAGGGTAAGGCTTCAAGTGAGGGTCAGGGTTAGGATTCGGGTTAGGGTTAGGGTTAGGGAATGGGGAGATATTAGGGCACAGTTTAGGGTACCACAACACTTAAGGTTTAGCGTACTTGAGAGGTCATTAGTTAGTGTTAGTGTACTGCTTACGATTAGGTCATGGGGGAGGGTAAGGCCTCGGAAGAGGGTCACGTTAAGGGTTAGGGTTAGGGTTAGGGTTAGGGAATGGGGATTGATTAGGGTACAGGTTAGGGTACGGCAATGGCTTAGGGTTAGCGTACGTTAGAGGGCATGGGTTAGTGTTGATGTACTGGTTAAAATTAGGACACGGGTGATGGTAAAGTTTCGGGTGAGTGTCATGGATAGGTTTCAGGTTAGGGTTAGGCTTAGGGAATGGAGAGGGATTAGGGTACGGGTTAGGGTACCGCTGCGGTTTAGTGTTAGCGTACGTGTGAGGGCACGAGTTAGTCTTGGTGTCCTGATTAAGATTAGGGCACGGGTGAGGGTAAGGTTTCGGGTGAGGGTCAGGGTTAGGATTCGGGTTAGGGTTAGGGTTAGGGAATGGAGAGGGATTCGGGTACAGGTTAGGGTACGACAATGCTTAAGGGTTAGCGTAAGTGTGAGGGCACGAGTTAGTGTTGGTGTACTGGTTAAGACAAGGGCACCGATGTGGGTAAGGCCTCGGAAAAGGGTCACGTTCAGGGTTTCGCTTAGGGTTAGGGTTAAGGAATGGGGAGGGATTAGTGTACAGGATAGGGTACGACAATGCTTAAGGGTTAGCGTACTTTTGAGGGCATGAGTTAGTGTTTGTGTATTGGTTAAAATTAGGGCATTGGTTAGGGTAGGGCATCGGAAGTGGGTCAGGTTTAGGGATTGGGTTAGGGTTAGGGTTAAGGAATGGAGAGGGATTAGGGTACAATTTAGGGTATGACAACGCTTAAGGTTTAGCGTACGTGTGAGGGCACGAGTTAGTGTTGGTGTCCTGGTTAAGATTAGGGCACGGGTGAGGGTAATGCTTCGGGTGAGGGTCAGGGTTAGGATTCGTGTTAGGGTTAGGGTTAAGCAATGCAGAGGGATTAGGGTACAGCTTAGGGTACGACAGTGCTTAAGGGTTAGCATTCGTGTGAGGGCAAGGGTTAGTGTTAGTGTCCTGGTTAAGATTAGGGCACGGGTGAGGGTAAGGCTTCAGGTGAGGGTCAGGGTCAGGATTCGGGTTAGGGTTAGGGTTAGGGAAAGGGGAGATATTAGGGCACACTTTAGGGTACCACAACGCTTAACGTTTAGCGTACGTGTGAGGTCACTAGTTAGTGTTAGTGTACTGCTTACGATTAGGGCACGGGGAAGGGTAAGGCCTCGGAAGATGGTCACGTTAAGGGTTAGTGTTAGGGTTAGGGTTAGGGAATGGGGATTGATTAGGGTACAGGTTAGGGTATGGCAATGGTTTTGGGTTAGCGTACGTTAGAGGGCATGGGTTAGTGTTGATGTACTGGTTAAAATTAGGACACGGGTGATGGTAAAGTTTCGGGTGAGTGTCATGGTTAGGTTTCAGGTTAGGGTTAGGGTTAGGGAATTGAGAGGGATTAGGGTACAGGTTAGGGTACCGCTGCGGTTTAGTGTTAGCGTACGTGTGAGGGCACGAGTTAGTCTTGGTGTCCTGGTTAAGATTAGGGCACGGGTGAGGGTAAGGCTTCGGGTGAGGGTCAGGGTTAGGATTCGGGTTAGGGTTAGGGTTAGGGAATGGAGAGGGATTAGGGTACTGGTTAGGGTACGACAATGCCTAAGAGTTAGCGTAAGTGTGAGGGCACGAGTTAGTGTTGGTGTACTGGTTAAGACAAGGGCACCGATGAGGGTAAGGCCTCGGAAGAGGGTCACGTTCAGGGTTTCGCTTAGGGTTAGGGTTAGGGAATGGGGAGGGAATAGGGTACAGGATAGGGTACGACAATGCTTAAGGGTTAGCGTACTTTTGAGGGCATGAGTTAGTGTTTGTGTACTGGTTAAAATTAGGGCATTGGTTAGGGTAGGGCATCGGAAGTGGGTCAGGTTTAGGGATTGGGTTAGGGTTAGGGTTAAGGAATGGTGAGGGATTAGGGTACAATTTAGGGTACGACAACGCTTAAGGTTTAGCGTACGTGTGAGGGCACGAGTTAGTGTTGGTGTCCTGGTTAAGATTAGGGCACGGGTGAGGGTAAGGCTTCGGGTGAGGGTCAGGGTTAGGATTCGTGTTAGGGTTAGGGTTAAGGAATGCAGAGGGATTAGGGAACAGCTTAGGGTACGACAGTGCTTAAGGGTTAGCATTCGTGTGAGGGCAAGTGTTAGTGTTAGTGTCCTGGTTAAGATTAGGGCACGGGTGAGGGTAAGGCTTCAGGTGAGGGTCAGGGTTAGGATTCGGGTTAGGGTTATTGTTAGGGAATGGGGAGATATTAGGGCACAGTTTAGGGTACCACAACACTTAAGGTTTAGCGTATGTGAGAGGTCACTAGTTAGTGTTAGTGTACTGCTTACGATTAGGGCACGGGGGTGGGTAAGGCCTCGGAAGAGGGTCACGTTAAGGGTTAGGGTTAGGGTTAGGGTTAGGGAATGGGGGTTGATTAGGATACAGGTTAGGGTACGGCAATGGCTTAGGGTTAGCGTACGTTAGAGGGCATGGGTTAGTGTTGATGTACTGGTTAAAATTAGCACACGGGTGATGGTAAAGTTTCGGGTGAGTGTCATGGATAGGTTTCAGGTTAGGGTTAGGGTTAGGGAATGGAGAGGGATTAGGGTACGGGTTAGGGTACCGCTGCATTTTAGTGTGAGCGTACGTGTGAGGGCACGAGTTAGTCTTGAGGTCCTGGTTAAGATTAGGGCACGGGTGAGGGTAAGGCTTCTTGTGAGGGTCAGGGTTAGGATTCGGGTTAGGGTTAGGGTTAGGGAATGGAGAGGGATTAGGGTAGTGGTTAGGGTACGACAATGCCTAAGGGTTAGCGTAAGTGTGAGGGCACGAATTAGTGTTGGTGTACTGGTTAAGACAAGGGCACCGATGAGGGTAAGGCCTCGGAAAAGGGTCACGTTCAGGGTTTCGCTTAGGGTTAGGGTTAGGGAATGGGGAGGGATTAGGGTACAGGATAGGGTACGACAATGCTTAAGGGTTAGACTACGTTTGAGGGCATAAGTTAGTGTTTGTGTACTGGTTAAGATTAGGGCATTGGTTAGGGTAGGGCATCGGAAGTGGGTCAGGTTTAGGGATGGGGTTAGGGTTAGGGTTAAGGAATGGGGAGGGATTAGGTTACAATTTAGGGTACGACAATGATTAACGTTTAGCGTACGTGTGAGGGCACGAGTTACTGTTGGTGTCCTGGTTAAGATTAGGGCACGGGTGAGGGTAAGGCTTCGGGTGAGGGGCAGGGTTAGGATTCGTGTTAGGGTTAGGGTTAATGAATGCAGAGGGATTAGGGTACAGCTTAGAGAACGACAGTGCTTAAGGGTTAGCGTTCGTGTGAGGGCAAGGGTTAGTGTTAGTGTCCTGGTTAAGATTAGGGCACGGTTGAGTGTAAGGCTTCAGGTGAGGGTCAGGGTTAGGATTCGGGTTAGGGTTAGGGTTAGGGAAAGGGTAGATATTAGGGCACAGTTTAGGGTACCACAACGCTTAAGGTTTAGCGTACGTGTGAGGTCACTAGTTAGTGGTAGTGTACTGCTTACGATTAGGGCACGGGGGTGGATAAGGCCTCGGAAGAGGGTCACGTTAAGGGTTAGGGTTAGGGTTAGGGTTAGGGAATGGGGATTGATTAGGGTACAGGTTAGGGTAAGGCAATGGCTTAGGGTTAGCGTACGTTAGAGCGCATGGGCTAGTGTTGATGTACTGGTTAAAATTAGGCCACGGGTGATGGTAAAGTTTCGGGTGAGTGTCATGGTTAGGTTTCAGGTTAGGTTTAGGGTTAGGGAATGGAGAGGGATTAGGGTACAGGTTAGGGTACCGCTGCGGTTTAGTGTTAGCGTACGTGTGAGGGCACGAGTTAGTCTTGGGGTCCTGGTTAAGATTAGGGCACGGGTGAGGTCAAGGCTTCTTGTGAGGGTCAGGGTTAGGATTCGGGTTAGGGTTAGGGTTAGGGAATGGAGACGGATTAGGGTACTGGTTAGGGTACGACAATGCCTAAGGGTTAGCGTAAGTGTGAGGGCATGAGTTAGTGTTGGTGTACTGGTTAAGACAAGGGCACCGATGAGGGTAAGGCCTCGGAAAAGGGTCACGTTCAGGGTTTCGCTTAGGGTTAGGGTTAGGGAATGGGGAGGGATTAGGGTACAGGATAGGGTTAGGGTTAGGGTTAGGGTTAGGGAATGGGGATTGATTAGGGTACAGGTTAGGGTACGGCAATGGCTTAGGGTTAGCGTACGTTAGAGGGCATGGGTTAGTGTTGATGTACTGGTTAAAATTAGGACACGGGTGATGGTAAAGTTTCGGGTGAGTGTCATGGATAGGTTTCAGGTTAGGGTTAGGCTTAGGGAATGGAGAGGGATTAGGGTACAGGTTAGGGTACCGCTGCGGTTTAGTGTTAGCGTACGTGTGAGGTCACGAGTTAGTCTTGGTGTCCTGATTAAGATTAGGGCACGGGTGAGGGTAAGGTTTCGGGTGAGGGTCAGGGTTAGGATTCGGGTTAGGGTTAGGGTTAGGGAATGGAGAGGGATTCGGGTACAGGTTAGGGTACGACAATGCTTAAGGGTTAGCGTAAGTGTGAGGGCACGAGTTAGTGTTGGTGTACTGGTTAAGACAAGGGCACCGATGAGGGTAAGGCCTCGGAAAAGGGTCACGTTCAGGGTTTCGCTTAGGGTTAGGGTTAAGGAATGGGGAGGGATTAGTGTACAGGATAGGGTACGACAATGCTTAAGGGTTAGCGTACTTTTGAGGGCATGAGTTAGTGTTTTTGTACTGGTTAAAATTAGGGCATTGGTTAGGGTAGGGCATCGGATGTGGGTCAGGTTTAGGGATTGGGTTAGGGTTAGGGTTAAGGAATGGAGAGGTATTAGGGTACAATTTAGGGTATGACAACGCTTAAGGTTTAGCGTACGTGTGAGGGCACGAGTTAGTGTTGGTGTCCTGGTTAAGATTAGGGCACGGGTGAGGGTAAGGCTTCGGGTGAGGGTCAGGGTTAGGATTCGTGTTAGGGTTAGGGTTAAACAATGCAGAGGGATTAGGGTACAGCTTAGGGTACGACAGTGCTTAAGGGTTAGCATTCGTGTGAGGGCAAGGGTTAGTGTTAGTGTCCTGGTTAAGTTTAGGGCACGGGTGAGCGTAAGGCTTCAGGTGAGGGTCAGGGTCAGGATTCGGGTTAGGGTTAGGGTTAGGGAAAGGGGAGATATTAGGGCACACTTTAGGGTACCACAACGCTTAAGGTTTAGCGTACGTGTGAGGTCACTAGTTAGTGTTAGTGTACTGCTTACGATTAGGGCACGGGGAAGGGTAAGGCCTCGGAAGAGGGTCACGTTAAGGGTTAGGGTTAGGGTTAGGGTTAGGGAATGGGGATTGATTAGGGTACAGGTTAGGGTATGGCAATGGTTTTGGGTTAGCGTACGTTAGAGGGCATGGGTTAGTGTTGATGTACTGGTTAAAATTAGGACACGGGTGATGGTAAAGTTTCGGGTGAGTGTCATGGTTAGGTTTAAGGTTAGGGTTAGGGTTAGGGAATGGAGAGGGATTAGGGTACAGGTTAGGGTACCGCTGCGGTTTAGTGTTAGCGTACGCGTGAGGGCACGAGTTAGTCTTGGTGTCCTGGTTAAGATTAGGGCACGGGTGAGGGTAAGGCTTCGGGTGAGGTTCAGGGTTAGGATTCGGGTTAGGGTTAGGGTTAGGGAATGGAGAGGGATTAGGGTACTGGTTAGGGTACGACAATGCCTAAGAGTTAGCGTAAGTGTGAGGGCACGAGTTAGTGTTGGTGTACTGGTTAAGACAAGGGCACCGATGAGAGTAAGGCCTCGGAAAAGGGTCACGTTCAGGGTTTCGCTTAGGGTTAGGGTTAGGGAATGGGGAGGGATTAGGGTACAGGATAGGGTACGACAATGCTTAAGGGTTAGCGTACTTTTGAGGGCATGAGTTAGTGTTTGTGTACTGGTTAAAATTAGGGCATTGGTTAGGGTAGGGCATCGGAAGTGGGTCAGGTTTAGGGATTGGGTTAGGGTTAGGGTTAAGGTATGGTGAGGGATTAGGGTACAATTTAGGGTACGACAACGCTTAAGGTTTAGCGTACGTGTGAGGGCACGAGTTAGTGTTGGTGTCCTGGTTAAGATTAGGGCACGGGTGAGGGTAAGGCTTCGGGTGAGGGTCAGGGTTAGGATTCGTGTTAGGGTTAGGGTTAAGGAATGCAGAGGGATTAGGGAACAGCTTAGGGTACGACAGTGCTTAAGGGTTAGCATTCGTGTGAGGGCAAGGGTTAGTGTTAGTGTCCTGGTTAAGATTAGGGCACGGTTGAGTGTAAGGTTTCAGGTGAGGGTCTAGGTTAGGATTCGGGTTAGGGTTAGGGTTAGGGAAAAGGGAGATATTAGGGCACACTTTAGGGTACCACAACGCTTAAGGTTTAGCGTACGTGTGAGGTCACTAGTTAGTGTTAGTGTACTGCTTACGATTATGGCACGGGGAAGGGTAAGGCCTCAGAAGAGGGTCACGTTAAGGGTTAGGGTTAGGGTTAGGTTTAGGGAATGGGGATTGATTAGGGTACAGGTTAGGGTATGGCAATGGTTTAGGGTTAGCGTACGTTAGAGGGTATGGGTTAGTGTTGATGTACTGGTTAAAATTAGGCCACGGGTGATGGTAAAGTTTCGGGTGAGTGTCATGGTTAGGTTTCAGGTTAGGGTTAGGGTTCGGGAATGGAGAGGGATTAGGGTACAGGTTAGGGTACCGCTGCGGTTTAGTGTTAGCGTACGTGTGATGGCACGAGTTAGTCTTGGTGTCCTGGTTAAGGTTAGGGCACGGGTGAGGGTAAGGCTTCGGGTGAGGGTCAGGGTTAGGATTCGGGTTAGGGTTAGGGTTAGGGAATGGAGAGGGATTAGGGTACTGGTTAGGGTACGACAATGCCTAAGAGTTAGAGTAAGTGTGAGGGCACGAGTTAGTGTTGGTGTCCTGGTTAAGATTAGGGCACGGGTGAGGGTAAGGCTTCGGGTGATGGTCAGGGTTAGGATTCGTGTTAGGGTTAGGGTTAAGGAATGCAGAGGGATTAGGGTACAGCTTAGGGTACGACAGTGCTTAAGGGTTAGCGTTCGTGTGAGGGCAAGGGTTAGTGTTTGTGTCCTGGTTAAGATTAGGGCACGGGTGAGGGTAAGGCTTCAGGTGAGGGTCAGGGTTAGGATTCGGGTTAGGGTTAGGGTTAGGGAATGGGGAGGGATTAGGGTACAGTTTAGGGTACGACAACGATTAAGGGTTAGCGTACGTGTGAGGGCACGAGTTAGTGTTGGTGTCCTGGTTAAGATTAGGGCACGGGTGAGGGTAAGGTTTCGGGTGAGGGTCAGGGATAGAATTCGGGTTAGGGTTAGGGTTAGGGAATGGGGAGATATTAGGGCACAGTTTAGGGTACCACAACGCTTAAGGTTTAGCATAAGTGTGAGCTCACCAGTTAGTGTTAGTGTACTGCTTACGATTAGGGCACGGGTGAGGTAAGGCCTCGGAAGAGGGTCACGTTAAGGGTTAGGGTTAGGGTTAGGGTTAGGGAATGGGCATTGATTAGGGTACAGGTTAGGGTACAGCAATGGCTTAGGGTTAGCGTACGTTAGAGGGCATGGGCTAGTGTTGATGTACTGGTTAAAATTAGGACACGGGTGAGGGTAAAGTTTCGGGTGAGTGTCATGGTTAGGTTTCAGGTTAAGGCTAGAGTTAGGGAATGGAGAGGGATTAGGGTACAGGTTAGGGTACGACAATGCTTAAGTGCTAGCCTAAGTGTGAGGGCACGAGTTAGTGTTGGTGTACTGGTTAAGACAAGGGCACCGATGAGGGTAAGGCCTCGGAAAAGGGTCACGTTCAGGGTTTCGCTTAGGGTTAGGGTTAGGGAATGGGGAGGGATTAGGGTACAGGATAGGGTACGACAATGCTTAAGGGTTAGCGTACGTTTGAGGGCATGAGTTAGTCTTTGTGTACTGGTTGAGGTTAGGGCATTGGTTAGGGTAGGGCATCGGAAGTGGGTCAGGTTTAGGGATGGGGTTAGGGTTAGGGTTAAGGAATGGGGAGGGATTAGGGTACAAGTTAGGGTACGACAACGCTTAAGGTTTAGCATACGTGTGAGGGCACGAGTTAGTGTTGGTGTCCTGGTTAAGCTTAGGGCACGGGTGAGGGTAAGGCTTCGGGTGAGGGTCAGTGTTAGGATTCGTGTTAGGGTTAGGGTTAAGGAATGCAGAGGGATTAGGGTACAGCTTAGGGTACGACAGTGCTTAAGGGTTAGCGTTCGTGTGAGGGCAAGGGTTAGTGTTAGTGTCCTGGTTAAGATTAGGGCACGGGTGAGGGTAAGGCTTCAGGTGAGGGTCAGGGTTAGGATTCGGGTTAGGGTTACGGTTAGGGAATGGGGAGGGATTAGGGTACAGTTTAGGGTACGACAACGATTAAGGGTTAACGTACGTGTGAGAGCACGAGTTAGTGTTGGTGTCCTGGTTAAGATTAGGGCACGGGTGAGGGTAAGGTTTCGGGTGAGGGTCAGGGATAGAATTCGCGTTAGGGTTAGGGTTAGGGAATGGGGAGATATTAGAGCACAGTTTAGGGTACCACAACGCTTAAGGTTTAGCATACGTGTGAGGTAACTAGTTAGTGTTAGTGTACTGCTTACGATTAGGGCACGGGTGAGGGTAAGGCCTCGGAAGAGGGTCACGTTAAGGGTTAGTGTTAGGGTTAGGGTTAGGGAATGGGGATTGATTAGGGTACAGGTTAGGGTACGGCAATGGCTTAGGGTTAGCCTATGTTAGAGGGCATGGGTTAGTGTTGATGTACTGGTTAAAATTAGGACACGGGTGAGGGTAAAGTTTCGGGTGAGTGTCATGGTTAGGTTTCAGGTTAGGGTTAGGGTTAGGGAATGGAGAGGGATTAGGGTACAGGTTAGGGTACCGCTGCGGTTTAGTGTTAGCGTACGTGTGAGGGCACGAGTTAGTCTTGGTGTCCTGGTTAAGATTAGGGCACGGGTGAGGGTAAGGTTTCGGGTGAGGGTCAGGGTTAGGATTCGGGTTAGTGTTAGGGTTAGGGAATGGAGAGGGATTAGGGTACAGGTTAGGGTACGACAATGCTTAAGGTTTAGAGTAAGTGTGAGGGCACGAGTTAGTGTTGGTGTACTGGTTAAGACAAGGGCACCGATGAGGGTAAGGCCTCGGAAAAGGGTCACGTTCAGGGTTTCACTTAGGGTTAGGGTTAGGGAATGGGGAGGGATTAGGGTACAGGATAGGGTACGACAATGCTTAAGGGTTAGACTACGTTTGAGGGCATAAGTTAGTGTTTGTGTACTGGTTAAAATTAGGGCATTGGTTAGGGTAGGGCATCGGAAGTGGGTCAGGTTTAGGGATGGGGTTAGGGTTAGGGTTAAGAAATGGGGAGGGATTAGGTTACAATTTAGGGTACGACAACGATTAAGGTTTAGCGTACGTGTGAGGGCACGAGTTAGTGTTGGTGTCCTGGTTAAGATTAGGGCACGGGTGAGGGTAAGGCTTCGGGTGAGCGTCAGGGTTAGGATTCGTGTTAGGGTTAGGGTTAAGGAATGCAGAGGGATTAGGGTACAGCTTAGGGAACGACAGTGCTTAAGGGTTAGCGTTCGTGTGAGGGCAAGGTTTAGTGTTAGTGTCCTGGTTAAGATTAGGGCACGGTTGAGGGTAAGGCTTCAGGTGAGGGTCAGGGTTAGGATTCGGGTTAGGGTTAGGGTTAGGGAAAGGGGAGATATTAGGGCACAGTTTAGGGTACTACAATGCTTAAGGTTTAGCGTACGTGTGAGGTCACTAGTTAGTGTTACTGTACTGCTTACGATTAGGGCACGGGGGAGGGTAAGGCCTCGGAAGAGGGTCACGTTAAGGGTTAGGGTTAGGGTTAGGGTTAGGGAATGGGGATTGATTAGGGTACAGGTTAGGGTACGGCAATGGCTTAGGGTTAGCGTACGTTAGAGGGCATGGGTTAGTGTTGATGTACTGGTTAAAATTATGACACGGGTGATGGTAAAGTTTCGGGTGAGTGTCATGGATAGGCTTCAGGTTAGGGTTAGGGTTAGGGAATGGAGAGGGATTAGGGTACAGGTTAGGGTACGACAATGCTGAAGTGTTAGCGTAAGTGTGAGGGCACGAGTTAGTGTTGGTGTACTGGTTAAGACAAGGGCACCGATGAGGGTAAGGCCTCGGAAAAGGGTCACGTTCAGGGTTTCGCTTAGGGTTAGGGTTAGGGAATGGGGAGGGATTAGGGTACAGGATAGGGTACGACAAAGCTTAAGGGTTAACGTACGTTTGAGGGCATGAGTTAGTGTTTGTGTACTGGTTAAGATTAGGGCATTGGTTAGGGTAGGGCATCGGAAGTGGGTCAGGTTTAGGGATGGGGTTAGGGTTAGGAATAAGGAATGGGGAGGGATTAGGTTACAATTTAGGGTACGACAACGCTTAAGGTTTAGCGTACGTGTGACGGCACGAGTTAGTGTTGGTGTCCTGGTTAAGATTAGGGCACGGGTGAGGGTAAGGCTTCGGGTGAGCATCAGGGTTAGGATTCGTGTTAGGGTTAGGGTTAAGGAATGCAGAGGGATTAGGGTACAGCTTAGGGAACGACAGTGCTTAAGGGTTAGCGTTCGTGTGAGGGCAAGGTTTAGTGTTAGTGTCCTGGTTAAGATTAGGGCACGGTTGAGGGTAAGGCTTCAGGTGAGGGTCAGGGTTAGGATTCGGGTTAGGGTTAGGGTTAGGGAAAGGGGAGATATTAGGGCACAGTTTAGGGAACCACAACGCTTAAGGTTTAGCGTACGTGTGAGGTCACTAGTTAGTGTTAGTGTACTGCTTACGATTAGGGCACGGGGGAGGGTAAGGCCTCGGAAGAGGGTCACGTTAAGGGTTAGGGTTAGGGTTAGGGTTAGGGAATGGGGATTGATTAGGGTACAGGTTAGGGTACGGCAATGGCTTAGGGTTAGCGTACGTTAGAGGGCATGGGTTAGTGTTGATGTACTGGTTAAAATTATGACACGGGTGATGGTAAAATTTCGGGTGAGTGTCATGGATAGGTTTCAGGTTAGGGTTAGTGTTAGGGAATGGAGAGGGATTAGGGTACAGGTTAGGGTACCGCTGCGGTTTAGTGTTAGCATACGTGTGAGGGCACGAGTTAGTCTTGGGGTCCTGGTTAAGATTAGGGCACGGGTGAGCTTAAGGCTTCTTGTGAGGGTCAGGGTTAGGATTCGGGTTAGGGTTAGGGTTAAGGAATGGAGAGGGATTAGGGTACTGGTTAGGGTACGACAATGCCTAAGGGTTAGCGTAAGTGTGAGGGCACGAGTTAGTGTTGGTGTATTGGTTAAGACAAGGGCACCGATGAGGGTAAGGCCTCGGAAAAGGGTCACGTTCAGGGTTTCGCTTAGGGTTAGAGTTAGGGAATGGGGAGGGATTAGGGTACAGGATAGGGTACGACAATGCTTAAGGGTTAGACTACCTTTGAGGGCATAAGTTAGTGTTTGTGTACTGGTTAAGATTAGGGCATTGGTTAGTGTAGGGCATCGGAAGTGGGTCAGGTTTAGGGATGGGGTTAGGGTTAGGGTTAAGGAATGGGGAGGGATTAGGTTACAATTTAGGGTACGACAACGATTAAGGTTTAGCGTACGTGTGAGGGCACGAGTTAGTGTTGGTGTCCTGGTTAAGATTACGGCACGGGTGAGGGTAAGGCTTCGGGTGATAGTCAGGGTTAGGATTCGTGTTAGGGTTAGGGTTAAGGAATGCAGAGGGATTAGGGTACAGCTTAGGGAACGACAGTGCTTAAGGTTTAGCGTTCGTGTGAGGGCAAGGTTTAGTGTTAATGTCCTGGTTAAGATTAGGGCACGGTTGAGTGTAAGGTTTCAGGTGAGGGTCAGGGTTAGGATTCGGGTTAGGGTTAGAGTTAGGGAAAGGGGAGATATTAGGGCACAGTTTAGGGTACCACAACGCTTAAGGTTTAACGTACGTGTGAGGTCACTAGTTAGTGTTAGTGTACTGCTTACGATTAGGGCACGGGGGAGGGTAAGGCCTCGGAAGAGGGTCATGTTAAGGGTTAGGGTTAGGGTTAGGGTTAGGGAATGGGGATTAATTAGGGTACAGGTTAGGGTACCGCAATGGCTTAGGGTTAGCGTACGTTAGAGGGCATGGGTTAGTGTTGATGTACTGGTTAAAATTATGACACGGGTGATGGTAAAGTTTCGGGTGAGTGTCATGGATAGGTTTCAGGTTAGGGTTAGGGTTAGGGAATGGAGAGGGATTAGGGTACAGTTTAGGGTACGACAATGCTTAAGTGTTAGCGTAAGTGTGAGGGCACGAGTTAGTGTTGGTGTACTGGTTAAGACAAGGGCACCGATGAGGGTAAGGCCTCGGAAAAGGATCACGTTCAGGGTTTCGCTTAGGGTTAGGGTTAGGGAATGGGGAGGGATTAGGGTACAGGATAGGGTACGACAATGCTTAAGGGTTAGACTACGTTTGAGGGCATAAGTTAGTGTTTGTGTACTGGTTAAGATTAGGGCATTGGTTAGGGTACGGAATCGGAAGTGGGTCAGGTTTAGGGATGGGGTTAGGTTTAGGGTTAAGAAATGGGGAGGGATTAGGTTACAATTTAGGGTACGACAACGATTAAGGTTTAGCGTACATGTGAGGGCACGAGTTAGTGTTGGTGTCCTGGTTAAGATTAGGGCACGGGTGAGGGTAAGGCTTCAGGTGAGCGTCAGGTTTAGGATTCGTGTTAGGGTTAGGGTTAAGGAATGCAGAGGGATTAGGGTACAGCTTAGGGAACGACAGTGCTTAAGGGTTAGCGTTCGTGTGAGGGCAAGGTTTAGTGTTAGTGTCCTGGTTAAGATTAGGGCACGGTTGAGGGTAAGGCTTCAGGTGAGGGTCAGGGTTAGGATTCGGGTTAGGGTTAGGGTTAGGGAAAGGGGAGATATTAGGGCACAGTTTAGGGTACCACAACGCTTAAGGTTTAGCGTACGTGTGAGGTCACTAGTTAGTGTTAGTTTACTGCTTACGATTAGGGCACGGGAGAGGGTAAGGCCTCGGAAGAGGGTCACGTTAAGGGTTAGGGTTAGGGTTAGGTTTAGGGAATGGGGATTGATTAGGGTACAGGTTAGGGTATGGCAATGGTTTAGGGTTAGCGTAAGTTAGAGGGCATGGGTTAGTGTTGATGTACTGGTTAAAATTAGGACACGGGTGATGGTAAAGTTTCGGGTGAGTGTCATGGTTAGGTTTCAGGTTAGGGTTAGGGTTAGGGAATGGAGAGGGATTAGGGTACAGGTTAGGGTACCGCTGCGGTTTAGTGTTAGCGTACGTGTGAGGGTTAGGGTTAGGGTTAGGGTTAGGGTTAGGGTTAGGGTTAGGGAATGGGGATTGATTAGGGTACAGGTTAGGGTACGGCAATGGCTTAGGGTTAGCGTACGTTAGAGGGCATGGGTTAGTGTTGATGTACTGGTTAAAATTATGACACGGGTGATGGTAAAGTTTCGGGTGAGTGTCATGGATAGGTTTCAGGTTAGGGTTAGGGTTAGGGAATGGAGAGGGATTAGGGTACAGGTTAGGGTACGACAATGCTTAAGTGTTAGCGTAAGTGTGAGGGCACGAGTTAGTGTTGGTGTACTGGTTAAGAAAAGGGCACCGATGAGGGTAAGGCCTCGGAAAAGGGTCACGTTCAGGGTTTCGCTTAGGGTTAGTGTTAGGGAATGGGGAGGGATTAGGGTACAGGATAGGGTACGACAAAGCTTAAGGGTTAGCGTACGTTTGAGGGCATGAGTTAGTGTTTGTGTACTGGTTAAGATTAGGGCATTGGTTAGGGTAGGGCATCGGAAGTGGGTCAGGTTTAGGGATGGGGTTAGGGTTAGGGTTAAGGAATGGGGAGGGATTAGGTTACAATTTAGGGTACGACAACGCTTAAGGTTTAGCGTACGTGTGAGGGCACGAGTTAGTCTTGGTGTCCTGATTAAGATTAGGGCACGGGTGAGGGTAAGGTTTCGGGTGAGGGTCAGGGTTAGGATTCGGGTTAGGGTTAGGGTTAGGGAATGGAGAGAGATTCGGGTACATGTTAGGGTACGACAATGCTTAAGCGTTAGCGTACGTGTGAGGGCACTAGTTAGTGTTGGTGTCCTGGTTAAGATTAGGGCACGGGTGAGGGTAAGGCTTCGGGTGAGGGTCAGGGTTAGGATTCGTGTTAGGGTTAGGGTTAAGGAATGCAGAGGGATTAGGGTAGAGCTTAGGGTACGACAGTGATTAAGGGTTAGCGTTCGTGTGAGGCCAAGGGTTAGTGTTAGTGTCCTGGTTAAGTTTAGGGCACGGGTGAGGGTAAGGCTTCAGGTGAGGGTCAGGGTTAGGATTCGGGTTAGGGTTAGGGTTAGGGAATGGGGAGGGATTAGGGTACAGTTTAGGGTACGACAACGATTAAGGGTTAGCGTACGTGTGAGGGCACGAGTTAGTGTTGGTGTCCTGGTTAAGATTAGGG
Source organism: Inia geoffrensis (assembly GCA_036417435.1). Taxonomy (NCBI): domain Eukaryota; kingdom Metazoa; phylum Chordata; class Mammalia; order Artiodactyla; family Iniidae; genus Inia; species Inia geoffrensis. The sequence goes on along the minus strand of JAZAQT010000593.1, from coordinate 53,837 downwards.
CACGGGTGAGGGTAAGGTTTCAGGTGAGGGTCAGGGATAGAATTCGGGTTAGGGTTAGGGTTAGGGAATGGGGAGATATTAGGGCACAGTTTAGGGTACCACAACACTTAAGGTTTAGCGTACGTGTGAGGTCACTAGTTAGTGTTAGTGTACTGCTTACGATTAGGGCACGGGGGAGGGTAAGGCCTCGGAAGTGGGTCACGTTAAGGATTAGGGTTAGGGTTAGGGTTAGGGAATGGGGATTGATTAGGGTACAGGTTAGGGTACGGCAATGGCTTAGGGTTAGCGTACGTTAGAGGGCATGGGCTAGTGTTGATGTACTGGTTAAAATTAGGACACGGGTGATGGTAAAGTTTCGGGTGAGTGTCATGGTTAGGTTTCAGGTTAGGTTTAGGGTTAGGGAATGGAGAGGGATTAGGGTACAGGTTAGGGTACCACTGCGGTTTAGTGTTAGCGTACGTGTGAGGGCACGAGTTAGTCTTGGTGTCCTGGTTCAGATTAGGGCACGGGTGAGGGTAAGGCTTCGGGTGAGGGTCAGGGTCAGGATTCGGGTTAGGGTTAGGGTTAGGGAATGGAGAGGGATTAGGGTACTGGTTAGGGTACGACAATGCCTAAGGGTTAGCGTAAGTGTGAGGGCACGAATTAGTGTTGGTGTACTGGTTAAGACAAGGGCACCGATGAGGGTAAGGCCTCGGAAAAGGGTCACGTTCAGGGTTTCGCTTAGGGTTAGGGTTAGGGAATGGGGAGGGATTAGGGTACAGGATAGGGTATGACAATGCTTAAGGGTTAGCGTACGTTTGAGGACATGAGTTATTGTTTGTGTACTGGTTAAGATTAGGGCATTGGTTAGGGTAGTGCATCGGAAGTCTGTCAGGTTTAGGGATGGGGTTAGGGTAAGGGTTAAGGAATGGGGAGGGATTAGGTTACAATTTAGGGTACGACAACGCTTAAGGTTTAGCGTACGTGTGAGGGCATGAGTTAGTGTTGGTGTCCTGGTTAAGTATAGGGCACGGGTTAGGGTAAGGCTTCGGGTGAGGGTCAGGGTTAGGATTCGTGTTAGGGTTAGGGTTAAGGAATGCAGAGGGATTAGGGTACAGCTTAGGGTACGACAGTTCTTAAGGGTTAGCGTTCGTGTGAGGGCAAGGGTTGGTGTTAGTGTCCTGGTTAAGATTAGGGCACGGGTGAGGGTAAGGCTTCAGGTGAGGGTCAGGGTTAGGATTGGGGTTAGGGTTAGGGTTAGGGAATGGGGAGGGATGAGGGTACAGTTTAGGGTACGACAACGATTAAGCGTTAACGTACGTGTGAAGGCACGAGTTAGTGTTGGTGTCCTGGTTAAGATTACGGCACGGGTGAGGGTAAGGTTTCGGGTGAGGGTCAGGGATAGAATTCGGGTTAGGGTTAGGGTTAGGGAATGGGGAGATATTAGGGCACAGTTTAGGGTACCACAACGCTTAAGGTTTAGCATACGTGTGAGGTCACTAGTTAGTGGTAGTGTACTGCTTACGATTAGGGCACGGGTGAGGGTAAGGCCTCGGAAGAGGGTCATGTTAAGGGTTAGGGTTAGGGTTAGGGTTAGGGAATGGGGATTGATTAGGGTACAGGTTAGGGTACGGCAATGGCTTAGGGTTAGCGTACGTTAGAGGGCATGGGTTAGTGTTGATGTACTGGTTAAAATAGGACACGGGTGAGGGTAAAGTTTCGGGTGAGTGTCATGGTTAGGTTTCAGGTTAGGGTTAGGGTTCGGGAATGGAGAGGGATTAGGGTACAGGTTAGGGTACCGCTGCGGTTTAGTGTTAGCGTACGTGTGAGGGCACGAGTTAGTCTTGGTGTCTTGGCTAAGATTAGGGCACGGGTGAGGGTAAGGTTTCGGGTGAGGGTCAGGGTTAGGATTTGGTTTAGGGTTAGGGTTAGGTAATGGAGAGGGATTAGGGTACAGGTTAGGGTACGACAATGCTTAAGGGTTAGCGTACGTGTGAGGGCACGAGTTAGTGTTGGTGTACTGGTTAAGGCAAGGGCACCGATGAGGGTAAGGCCTCGGAAAAGGGTCACGTTCAGGGTTTCGCTTAGGGTTAGGGTTAGGGAATGGGGAGGGATTAGGGTACAGGATAGGGTACGACAATGCTTAAGGGTTAGACTACGTTTGAGGGCATAAGTTAGTGTTTGTGTACTGGTTAAGATTAGGGCATTGGTTAGGGTAGGGCATCGGAAGTGGGTCAGGTTTAGGGATGGGGTTAGGGTTAGGGTTAAGGAATGGGGAGGGATTAGGTTACAATTTAGTGTACGACAACGATTAAGGTTTAGCGTACGTGTGAGGGCACGAGTTAGTGTTGGTGTCCTGGTTAAGATTAGGGCACGGGTGAGGGTAAGGCTTCGGGTGAGGGTCAGGGTTAGGATTCGTGTTAGGGTTAGGTTTAAGGAATGCAGAGGGATTAGGGTACAGCTTAGGGAACGACAGTGCTTAAGGGTTAGCGTTCGTGTGAGGGCAAGGGTTAGTGTTAGTGTCCTGGTTAAGATTAGGGCACGGGTGAGGGTAAGGCTTCAGGTGAGGGTCAGGGTTAGGATTCGGGTTAGGGTTAGGGTTAGGGAAAGGGGAGATATTAAGGCACAGTTTAGGGTACCACAACGCTTAAGGTTTAGCGTACGTGTGAGGTCACTAGTTATTGTTAGTGTACTGCTTACGATTAGGGCACGGGGGAGAGTAAGGCCTCGGAAGAGGGTCACGTTAAGGGTTAGGGTTAGGGTTAGGGTTAGGGAAAGGGGATTGATTAGGGTACAGGTTAGGGTACGGCAATGGCTTAGGGTTTGCGTACGTTAGAGGGCATGGGTTAGTGTTGATGTACTGGTTAAAATTAGGACACGGGTGATGGTAAAGTTTCGGGTGAGTGTCATGGATAGGTTTCAGGTTAGGGTTAGGGTTAGGGAATGGAGAGGGATTAGGGTACAGGTTAGGGTACCGCTGCGGTTTAGTGTTAGCGTACGTGTGAGGGCATGAGTTAGTCTTGGTGTCCTGGTTCAGATTAGGGCACGGGTGAGGGTAAGGCTTCGGGTGAGGGTCAGGGTCAGGATTCGGGTTAGGGTTAGGGTTAGGGAATGGAGAGGGATTAGGGTACTGGTTAGGGTACGACAATGCCTAAGGGTTAGCGTAAGTGTGAGGGCACGAATTAGTGTTGGTGTACTGGTTAAGACAAGGGCACCGATGAGGGTAAGGCCTCGGAAAAGGGTCACGTTCAGGGTTTCGCTTAGGGTTAGGGTTAGGGAATGGGGAGGGATTAGGGTACAGGATAGGGTACGACAATGCTTAAGGGTTAGCGTACGTTTGAGGACATGAGTTATTGTTTGTGTACTGGTTAAGATTAGGGCATTGGTTAGGGTAGTGCATCGGAAGTCTGTCAGGTTTAGGGATGGGGTTAGGGTAAGGGTTAAGGAATGGGGAGGGATTAGGTTACAATTTAGGGTACGACAACGCTTAAGGTTTAGCGTACGTGTGAGGGCATGAGTTAGTGTTGGTGTCCTGGTTAAGTATAGGGCACGGGTTAGGGTAAGGCTTCGGGTGAGGGTCAGGGTTAGGATTCGTGTTAGGGTTAGGGTTAAGGAATGCAGAGGGATTAGGGTACAGCTTAGGGTACGACAGTTCTTAAGGGTTAGCGTTCGTGTGAGGGCAAGGGTTGGTGTTAGTGTCCTGGTTAAGATTAGGGCACGGGTGAGGGTAAGGCTTCAGGTGAGGGTCAGGGTTAGGATTGGGGTTAGGGTTAGGGTTAGGGAATGGGGAGGGATGAGGGTACAGTTTAGGGTACGACAACGATTAAGCGTTAACGTACGTGTGAAGGCACGAGTTAGTGTTGGTGTCCTGGTTAAGATTACGGCACGGGTGAGGGTAAGGTTTCGGGTGAGGGTCAGGGATAGAATTCGGGTTAGGGTTAGGGTTAGGGAATGGGGAGATATTAGGGCACAGTTTAGGGTACCACAACGCTTAAGGTTTAGCATACGTGTGAGGTCACTAGTTAGTGGTAGTGTACTGCTTACGATTAGGGCACGGGTGAGGGTAAGGCCTCGGAAGAGGGTCATGTTAAGGGTTAGGGTTAGGGTTAGGGTTAGGGAATGGGGATTGATTAGGGTACAGGTTAGGGTACGGCAATGGCTTAGGGTTAGCGTACGTTAGAGGGCATGGGTTAGTGTTGATGTACTGGTTAAAATTAGGACACGGGTGAGGGTAAAGTTTCGGGTGAGTGTCATGGTTAGGTTTCAGGTTAGGGTTAGGGTTCGGGAATGGAGAGGGATTAGGGTACAGGTTAGGGTACCGCTGCGGTTTAGTGTTAGCGTACGTGTGAGGGCACGAGTTAGTCTTGGTGTCTTGGCTAAGATTAGGGCACGGGTGAGGGTAAGGTTTCGGGTGAGGGTCAGGGTTAGGATTTGGTTTAGGGTTAGGGTTAGGTAATGGAGAGGGATTAGGGTACAGGTTAGGGTACGACAATGCTTAAGGGTTAGCGTACGTGTGAGGGCACGAGTTAGTGTTGGTGTACTGGTTAAGGCAAGGGCACCGATGAGGGTAAGGCCTCGGAAAAGGGTCACGTTCAGGGTTTCGCTTAGGGTTAGGGTTAGGGAATGGGGAGGGATTAGGGTACAGGATAGGGTACGACAATGCTTAAGGGTTAGACTACGTTTGAGGGCATAAGTTAGTGTTTGTGTACTGGTTAAGATTAGGGCATTGGTTAGGGTAGGGCATCGGAAGTGGGTCAGGTTTAGGGATGGGGTTAGGGTTAGGGTTAAGGAATGGGGAGGGATTAGGTTACAATTTAGTGTACGACAACGATTAAGGTTTAGCGTACGTGTGAGGGCACGAGTTAGTGTTGGTGTCCTGGTTAAGATTAGGGCACGGGTGAGGGTAAGGCTTCGGGTGAGGGTCAGGGTTAGGATTCGTGTTAGGGTTAGGTTTAAGGAATGCAGAGGGATTAGGGTACAGCTTAGGGAACGACAGTGCTTAAGGGTTAGCGTTCGTGTGAGGGCAAGGGTTAGTGTTAGTGTCCTGGTTAAGATTAGGGCACGGGTGAGGGTAAGGCTTCAGGTGAGGGTCAGGGTTAGGATTCGGGTTAGGGTTAGGGTTAGGGAAAGGGGAGATATTAAGGCACAGTTTAGGGTACCACAACGCTTAAGGTTTAGCGTACGTGTGAGGTCACTAGTTATTGTTAGTGTACTGCTTACGATTAGGGCACGGGGGAGAGTAAGGCCTCGGAAGAGGGTCACGTTAAGGGTTAGGGTTAGGGTTAGGGTTAGGGAAAGGGGATTGATTAGGGTACAGGTTAGGGTACGGCAATGGCTTAGGGTTTGCGTACGTTAGAGGGCATGGGTTAGTGTTGATGTACTGGTTAAAATTAGGACACGGGTGATGGTAAAGTTTCGGGTGAGTGTCATGGATAGGTTTCAGGTTAGGGTTAGGGTTAGGGAATGGAGAGGGATTAGGGTACAGGTTAGGGTACCGCTGCGGTTTAGTGTTAGCGTACGTGTGAGGGCATGAGTTAGTCTTGGTGTCCTGGTTATGATTAGGGCACGGTTGAGGGTAAGGCTTCGGGTGAGGGTCAGGGTTAGGATTCGGGTTCGGGTTAGGGTTAGGGAATGGAGAGGGATTAGGGTCCTGGTTAGGGTACGACAATGCCTAAGGGTTAGCGTAAGTGTGAGGGCACGAGTTAGTGTTGGTGTACTGGTTAAGACAAGGGCACGGATGAGGGTAAGGCCTCGGAAAAGGGTCACGTTCAGGGTTTCGCTTCGGGGTAGGGTTAGGGAATGGGGAGGGATTAGGGTACACGATAGGGTACGACAATGCTTAAGTGTTAGCGTACGTTTGAGGGCATGAGTTAGTGTTTGTGTACTGGTTAAGATTAAGGCATTGGTTAGGGTAGGGCATCGGAAGTGGGTCAGGTTTAGGGATGGGGTTAGGGTTAGGGTTAAGGAATGGGGAGGGATTAGGTTACAATTTAGGGTACGACAACGCTTAAAGTTTAGCGTACGTGTGAGGGCACGAGATAGTGTTGGTGTCCTGGTTAAGATTAGGGCACGGGTGAGGGTAAGGCTTCGGGTGAGGGTCAGGGATAGAATTCGTGTTAGGGTTAGGGTTAAGGAATGCAGAGGGATTAGGGTACAGCTTAGGGTACGATAGTGCTTAAGGGTTAGCGTTCGTGTGAGGGCAAGGGTTAGTGTTAGTGTCCTGGTTAAGATTAGAGCACTGGTGAGGGTAAGGCTTCGGGTGAGGGTCAGGGTCAGGATTCGGGTTAGGGTTAGAGTTAGGGAATGTAGAGGGATTAGGGTACTGGTTAGGGTACGACAATGCCTAAGGGTTAGCGTAAGTGTGCGGGCACGAATTAGTGTTGGTGTACTGGTTAAGACAAGGGCACCGATGAGGGTAAGGCCTCGGAAAAGGGTCACGTTCAGGGTTTCGCTTAGGGTTAGGGTTAGGGAATGGGGAGGGATTAGGGTACAGGATAGGGTACGTCAATGCTTAAGGGTTAGCGTATGTTTGAGGGCATGAGTTAGTGTTTGTGTACTGGTTAAGATTAGGGCATTGGTTAGGGTAGGGCATCGGAAGTGGGTCAGGTTTAGGGATGGGGTTAGGGTAAGGGTTAAGGAATGGGGAGGGATTAGGTTACAATTTAGGGTACGACAACGCTTAAGGTTTAGCGTACGTGTGAGGGCACGAGTTAGTGTTGTTGTCCTGGTTAAGATTAGGGCACGGGTGTGGGTAAGGCTTCGGGTGAGGGTCAGGGTTAGGATTCGTGTTAGGGTTAGGGTTAAGGAATGCAGAGGGATTAGGGTACAGCTTAGGGTACGACAGTTCTTAAGGGTTAGCTTTCGTGTGAGGGCAAGGGTTGGTGTTAGTGTCCTGGTTAAGATTAGGGCACGGGTGAGGGTAAGGCTTCAGGTGAGGGTCAGGGTTAGGATTGCGGTTAGGGTTAGGGTTAGGGAATGGGGAGGGATTAGGGTACAGTTTAGGGTACGACAACGATTAAGGGTTAACGTACGTGTGAAGGCACGAGTTAGTGTTGGTGTCCTGGTTAAGATTAGGGCACGGATGAGGGTAAGGTTTCGGGTGAGGGTCAGGGATAGAATTCGGGTTAGGGTTAGGGTTAGGGAATGGGGAGATATTAGGGCACAGTTTAGGGTACCACAACGCTTAAGGTTTAGCATACGTGTGAGGTCACTAGTTAGTGGTAGTGTACTGCTTACGATTAGGGCAGGGGTGAGGGTAAGGCCTCGGAAGAGGGTCATGTTAAGGGTTAGGGTTAGGGTTAGGGTTAGGGAATGGGGATTGATTAGGGTACAGGTTAGGGTACGGCAATGGCTTAGGGTTAGCGTACGTTAGAGGGCATGGGTTAGTGTGGATGTACTGGTTAAAATTAGGACACGGTTGAGGGTAAAGTTTCGGGTGAGTGTCATGGTTAGGTTTCAGGTTAGGGTTAGTGTTCGGGAATGGAGAGGGATTAGGGTACAGGTTAGGGTACCGCTGCGGTTTAGTGTTAGCGTACGTGTGAGGGCACGAGTTAGTCTTGGTGTCCTGGCTAAGATTAGGGCACGGGTGAGGGTAAGGTTTCAGGTGAGGGTCAGGGTTAGGATTTGGTTTAGGGTTAGGGTTAGGTAATGGAGAGGGATTAGGGTACAGGTTAGGGTACGACAATGCTTAAGGGTTAGCGTAAGTGTGAGGGCACGAGTTAGTGTTGGTGTACTGGTTAAGGCAATTGCACCGATGAGGGTAAGGCCTCGGAAAACGGTCACGTTCAGGGTTTCGCTTAGGGTTAGGGTTAGGGAATGGGGAGGGATTAGGGTACAGGATAGGGTACGACAATGCTTAAGGGTTAGACTACGTTTGAGGGCATAAGTTAGTGTTTGTGTACTGGTTAAGATTAGGGCATTGGTTAGGGTAGGGCATCGGAAGTGGGTCAGGTTTAGGGATGGGGTTAGGGTTAGGGTTAAGGAATGGGGAGGGATTAGGTTACAATTTAGGGTACGACAACGCTTAAAGTTTAGCGTACGTGTGAGGGCACGAGATAGTGTTGGTGTCCTGGTTAAGATTAGGGCACGGGTGAGGGTAAGGCTTCGGGTGAGGGTCAGGGATAGAATTCGTGTTAGGGTTAGGGTTAAGGAATGCAGAGGGATTAGGGTACAGCTTAGGGTACGATAGTGCTTAAGGGTTAGCGTTCGTGTGAGGGCAAGGGTTAGTGTTAGTGTCCTGGTTAAGATTAGAGCACTGGTGAGGGTAAGGCTTCGGGTGAGGGTCAGGGTCAGGATTCGGGTTAGGGTTAGAGTTAGGGAATGTAGAGGGATTAGGGTACTGGTTAGGGTACGACAATGCCTAAGGGTTAGCGTAAGTGTGCGGGCACGAATTAGTGTTGGTGTACTGGTTAAGACAAGGGCACCGATGAGGGTAAGGCCTCGGAAAAGGGTCACGTTCAGGGTTTCGCTTAGTGTTAGGGTTAGGGAATGGGGAGGGATTAGGGTACAGGATAGGGTACGTCAATGCTTAAGGGTTAGCGTATGTTTGAGGGCATGAGTTAGTGTTTGTGTACTGGTTAAGATTAGGGCATTGGTTAGGGTAGGGCATCGGAAGTGGGTCAGGTTTAGGGATGGGGTTAGGGTAAGGGTTAAGGAATGGGGAGGGATTAGGTTACAATTTAGGGTACGACAACGCTTAAGGTTTAGCGTACGTGTGAGGGCACGAGTTAGTGTTGTTGTCCTGGTTAAGATTAGGGCACGGGTGTGGGTAAGGCTTCGGGTGAGGGTCAGGGTTAGGATTCGTGTTAGGGTTAGGGTTAAGGAATGCAGAGGGATTAGGGTACAGCTTAGGGTACGACAGTTCTTAAGGGTTAGCGTTCGTGTGAGGGCAAGGGTTGGTGTTAGTGTCCTGGTTAAGATTAGGGCACGGGTGAGGGTAAGGCTTCAGGTGAGGGTCAGGGTTAGGATTGGGGTTAGGGTTAGGGTTAGGGAATGGGGAGGGATTAGGGTACAGTTTAGGGTACGACAACGATTAAGGGTTAACGTACGTGTGAAGGCACGAGTTAGTGTTGGTGTCCTGGTTAAGATTAGGGCACGGATGAGGGTAAGGTTTCGGGTGAGGGTCAGGGATAGAATTCGGGTTAGGGTTAGGGTTAGGGAATGGGGAGATATTAGGGCACAGTTTAGGGTACCACAACGCTTAAGGTTTAGCATACGTGTGAGGTCACTAGTTAGTGGTAGTGTACTGCTTACGATTAGGGCAGGGGTGAGGGTAAGGCCTCGGAAGAGGGTCATGTTAAGGGTTAGGGTTAGGGTTAGGGTTAGGGAATGGGGATTGATTAGGGTACAGGTTAGGGTACGGCAATGGCTTAGGGTTAGCGTACGTTAGAGGGCATGGGTTAGTGTGGATGTACTGGTTAAAATTAGGACACGGTTGAGGGTAAAGTTTCGGGTGAGTGTCATGGTTAGGTTTCAGGTTAGGGTTAGTGTTCGGGAATGGAGAGGGATTAGGGTACAGGTTAGGGTACCGCTGCGGTTTAGTGTTAGCGTACGTGTGAGGGCACGAGTTAGTCTTGGTGTCCTGGCTAAGATTAGGGCACGGGTGAGGGTAAGGTTTCGGGTGAGGGTCAGGGTTAGGATTTGGTTTAGGGTTAGGGTTAGGTAATGGAGAGGGATTAGGGTACAGGTTAGGGTACGACAATGCTTAAGGGTTAGCGTAAGTGTGAGGGCACGAGTTAGTGTTGGTGTACTGGTTAAGGCAATTGCACCGATGAGGGTAAGGCCTCGGAAAACGGTCACGTTCAGGGTTTCGCTTAGGGTTAGGGTTAGGGAATGGGGAGGGATTAGGGTACAGGATAGGGTACGACAATGCTTAAGGGTTAGACTACGTTTGAGGGCATAAGTTAGTGTTTGTGTACTGGTTAAGATTAGCGCATTGGTTAGGGTAGGGCATCGGAAGTGGGTCAGGTTTAGGGATGGGGTTAGGGTTAGGGTTAAGGAATGGGGAGGGATTAGGTTACAATTTAGGGTATGACAACGATTAAGGTTTAGCGTACGTGTGAGGGCACGAGTTAGTGTTGGTGTCCTGGTTAAGATTAGCACACGGGTGAGGGTAAGGTTTCGGGTGAGGGTCAGGGGTAGCATTCGGGTTAGGGTTAGGGTTAGGGAATGGGGAGATATTAGGGCACAGTTTAGGGTACCACAACGCTTAAGGTTTAGCATACGTGTGAGGTCACTAGTTAGTTTTAGTGTACTGCTTATGATTAGGGCACGGGGGAGGGTAAGGCCTCGGAAGAGGGTCACGTTAAGGGTTAGGGTTAGGGTTAGGGTTAGGGAATGGGGATTGATTAGGGTACAGGTTAGGGTACGGCAATGGTTTAGGGTTAGCGTACGTTAGAGGGCATGGGTTAGTGTTGATGTACTGGTTAAAATTAGGACACGGGTGATGGTAAAGTTTCGGGTGAGTGTCATGGTTCGGTTTCAGGATAGGGTTAGGTTTAGGGAATGGAGAGGGATTAGGGTACAGGTTAGGGTACCGCTGCGGTTTAATGTTAGCGTACGTGGGAGGGCACGTGTTAGTCTTGGTGTCTTGGTTAAGATTAGGGCACGGGTGAGGGTAAGGCTTCGAGTGAGGGTCAGGGTTAGGATTCGGGTTAGGGTTAGGGTTAGGGAATGGAGAGGGATTAGGGTACTGGTTAGGGTACGACAATGCCTAAGGGTTAGCGTAAGTGTGAGGGCACGAGTTAGTGTTGGTGTACTCGTTAAGACAAGGGCACCGATGAGGGTAAGGCCTCGAAAATTGTCACGTTCAGGGTTTCGCTTAGGGTTAGGGTTAGGGAATGGGGAGGTATTAGGTTACAGGATAGGGTAAGACAATGCTTAAGGGTTAGCGTACGTTTGAGGGCATGAGTTAGTGTTTGTGTACTGGTTAAGATTAGGCCATTGGTTAGGGTAGGGCATCAGAAATGGGTCAGGTTTAGGGATGGGGTTAGGGTTAGGGTTAAGGAATGGGGAGGGATTAGGGTACAATTTAGTGTACGACAACGCTTAAGGTTTAGCGTACGTGTGAGGGCACGAGTTAGTGTTGGTGTCCTGGTTAAGATTAGGGCACGGGTGAGGGTAAGGCTTCAGGTGAGGGTCAGGGTTAGGATTCGGGTTAGGGTTAGGGTTAGGGAATGGGGAGGGATTAGGGTACAGTTTAGGGTACGACAACGATTAAGGGTTAGCATACGTGTGAGGGCACGAGTTAGTGTTGGTGTCCTGGTTAAGATTAGGGCACGGGTGAGGGTAAGGTTTCGGGTGAGGGTCAGGGATAGAATTCGGTTTAGGGTTAGGGTTAGGGAATGGGGAGATATTAGGGCACAGTTTAGGGTACCACAACGCTTAAGGTTTAGCATACGTGTGAGGTCACTAGTTAGTGTTAGTGTACTGCTTATGATTAGGGCACGGGTGAGGGTAATGCCTCGGAAGAGGGTCATGTTAAGGGTTAGGGTTAGGGTTAGGGTTAGGGAATGGGGATTGATTAGGGTACAGGTTAGGGTACAGCAATGGCTTAGGTTTAGCGTACGTTAGAGGGCATGGGTTAGTGTTGATGTACTGGTTAAAATTAGGACACGGGTGAGGGTAAAGTTTCGGGTGAGTATCATGGTTAGGTTTCAGGTTAGGGCTAGGGTTAGGGAATGGAGAGGGATTAGGGTACAGGTTAGGGTACCGCTGCGGTTTAGTGTTAGCGTACGTGTGAGGGCACGAGTTAGTCTTGGTGTCCTGGTTATGATTAGGGCACGGTTGAGGGTAAGGCTTCGGGTGAGGGTCAGGGTTAGGATTCGGGTTCGTGTTAGGGTTAGGGAATGGAGAGGGATTAGGGTCCTGGTTAGGGTACGACAATGCCTAAGGGTTAGCGTAAGTGTGAGGGCACGAGTTAGTGTTGGTGTACTGGTTAAGACAAGGGCACGGATGAGGGTAAGGCCTCGGAAAAGGGTCACGTTCAGGGTTTCGCTTCGGGTTAGGGTTAGGGAATGGGGAGGGATTAGGGTACACGATAGGGTACGACAATGCTTAAGTGTTAGCGTACGTTTGAGGGCATGAGTTAGTGTTTGTGTACTGGTTAAGATTAAGGCATTGGTTAGGGTAGGGCATCGGAAGTGGGTCAGGTTTAGGGATGGGGTTAGGGTTAGGGTTAAGGAATGGGGAGGGATTAGGTTACAATTTAGGGTACGACAACGCTTAAAGTTTAGCGTACGTGTGAGGGCACGAGATAGTGTTGGTGTCCTGGTTAAGATTAGGGCACGGGTGAGGGTAAGGCTTCGGGTGAGGGTCAGGGATAGAATTCGTGTTAGGGTTAGGGTTAAGGAATGCAGAGGGATTAGGGTACAGCTTAGGGTACGATAGTGCTTAAGGGTTAGCGTTCGTGTGAGGGCAAGGGTTAGTGTTAGTGTCCTGGTTAAGATTAGAGCACTGGTGAGGGTAAGGCTTCGGGTGAGGGTCAGGGTCAGGATTCGGGTTAGGGTTAGAGTTAGGGAATGTAGAGGGATTAGGGTACTGGTTAGGGTACGACAATGCCTAAGGGTTAGCGTAAGTGTGCGGGCACGAATTAGTGTTGGTGTACTGGTTAAGACAAGGGCACCGATGAGGGTAAGGCCTCGGAAAAGGGTCACGTTCAGGGTTTCGCTTAGGGTTAGGGTTAGGGAATGGGGAGGGATTAGGGTACAGGATAGGGTACGTCAATGCTTAAGGGTTAGCGTATGTTTGAGGGCATGAGTTAGTGTTTGTGTACTGGTTAAGATTAGGGCATTGGTTAGGGTAGGGCATCGGAAGTGGGTCAGGTTTAGGGATGGGGTTAGGGTAAGGGTTAAGGAATGGGGAGGGATTAGGTTACAATTTAGGGTACGACAACGCTTAAGGTTTAGCGTACGTGTGAGGGCACGAGTTAGTGTTGTTGTCCTGGTTAAGATTAGGGCACGGGTGTGGGTAAGGCTTCGGGTGAGGGTCAGGGTTAGGATTCGTGTTAGGGTTAGGGTTAAGGAATGCAGAGGGATTAGGGTACAGCTTAGGGTACGACAGTTCTTAAGGGTTAGCTTTCGTGTGAGGGCAAGGGTTGGTGTTAGTGTCCTGGTTAAGATTAGGGCACGGGTGAGGGTAAGGCTTCAGGTGAGGGTCAGGGTTAGGATTGCGGTTAGGGTTAGGGTTAGGGAATGGGGAGGGATTAGGGTACAGTTTAGGGTACGACAACGATTAAGGGTTAACGTACGTGTGAAGGCACGAGTTAGTGTTGGTGTCCTGGTTAAGATTAGGGCACGGATGAGGGTAAGGTTTCGGGTGAGGGTCAGGGATAGAATTCGGGTTAGGGTTAGGGTTAGGGAATGGGGAGATATTAGGGCACAGTTTAGGGTACCACAACGCTTAAGGTTTAGCATACGTGTGAGGTCACTAGTTAGTGGTAGTGTACTGCTTACGATTAGGGCAGGGGTGAGGGTAAGGCCTCGGAAGAGGGTCATGTTAAGGTTTAGGGTTAGGGTTAGGGTTAGGGAATGGGGATTGATTAGGGTACAGGTTAGGGTACGGCAATGGCTTAGGGTTAGCGTACGTTAGAGGGCATGGGATAGTGTGGATGTACTGGTTAAAATTAGGACACGGTTGAGGGTAAAGTTTCGGGTGAGTGTCATGTTTAGGTTTCAGGTTAGGGTTAGTGTTCGGGAATGGAGAGGGATTAGGGTACAGGTTAGGGTACCGCTGCGGTTTAGTGTTAGCGTACGTGTGAGGGCACGAGTTAGTCTTGGTGTCCTGGCTAAGATTAGGGCACGGGTGAGGGTAAGGTTTCGGGTGAGGGTCAGGGTTAGGATTTGGTTTAGGGTTAGGGTTAGGTAATGGAGAGGGATTAGGGTACAGGTTAGGGTACGACAATGCTTAAGGGTTAGCGTAAGTGTGAGGGCACGAGTTAGTGTTGGTGTACTGGTTAAGGCAATTGCACCGATGATGGTAAGGCCTCGGAAAACGGTCACGTTCAGGGTTTCGCTTAGGGTTAGGGTTAGGGAATGGGGAGGGATTAGGGTACAGGATAGGGTACGACAATGCTTAAGGGTTAGACTACGTTTGAGGGCATAAGTTAGTGTTTGTGTACTGGTTAAGATTAGGGCATTGGTTAGGGTAGGGCATCGGAAGTGGGTCAGGTTTAGGGATGGGGTTAGGGTTAGGGTTAAGGAATGGGGAGGGATTAGGTTACAATTTAGGGTACGACAACGCTTAAAGTTTAGCGTACGTGTGAGGGCACGAGATAGTGTTGGTGTCCTGGTTAAGATTAGGGCACGGGTGAGGGTAAGGCTTCGGGTGAGGGTCAGGGATAGAATTCATGTTAGGGTTAGGGTTAAGGAATGCAGAGGGATTAGGGTACAGCTTAGGGTACGATAGTGCTTAAGGGTTAGCGTTCGTGTGAGGGCAAGGGTTAGTGTTAGTGTCCTGGTTAAGATTAGAGCACTGGTGAGGGTAAGGCTTCGGGTGAGGGTCAGGGTCAGGATTCGGGTTAGGGTTAGAGTTAGGGAATGTAGAGGGATTAGGGTACTGGTTAGGGTACGACAATGCCTAAGGGTTAGCGTAAGTGTGCGGGCACGAATTAGTGTTGGTGTACTGGTTAAGACAAGGGCACCGATGAGGGTAAGGCCTCGGAAAAGGGTCACGTTCAGGGTTTCGCTTAGTGTTAGGGTTAGGGAATGGGGAGGGATTAGGGTACAGGATAGGGTACGTCAATGCTTAAGGGTTAGCGTATGTTTGAGGGCATGAGTTAGTGTTTGTGTACTGGTTAAGATTAGGGCATTGGTTAGGGTAGGGCATCGGAAGTGGGTCAGGTTTAGGGATGGGGTTAGGGTAAGGGTTAAGGAATGGGGAGGGATTAGGTTACAATTTAGGGTACGACAACGCTTAAGGTTTAGCGTACGTGTGAGGGCACGAGTTAGTGTTGTTGTCCTGGTTAAGATTAGGGCACGGGTGTGGGTAAGGCTTCGGGTGAGGGTCAGGGTTAGGATTCGTGTTAGGGTTAGGGTTAAGGAATGCAGAGGGATTAGGGTACAGCTTAGGGTACGACAGTTCTTAAGGGTTAGCGTTCGTGTGAGGGCAAGGGTTGGTGTTAGTGTCCTGGTTAAGATTAGGGCACGGGTGAGGGTAAGGCTTCAGGTGAGGTTCAGGGTTAGGATTGGGGTTAGGGTTAGGGTTAGGGAATGGGGAGGGATTAGGGTACAGTTTAGGGTACGACAACGATTAAGGGTTAACGTACGTGTGAAGGCACGAGTTAGTGTTGGTGTCCTGGTTAAGATTAGGGCAAGGATGAGGGTAAGGTTTCGGGTGAGGGTCAGGGATAGAATTCGGGTTAGGGTTAGGGTTAGGGAATGGGGAGATATTAGGGCACAGTTTAGGGTACCACAACGCTTAAGGTTTAGCATACGTGTGAGGTCACTAGTTAGTGGTAGTGTACTGCTTACGATTAGGGCAGGGGTGAGGGTAAGGCCTCGGAAGAGGGTCATGTTAAGGGTTAGGGTTAGGGTTAGGGTTAGGGAATGGGGATTGATTAGGGTACAGGTTAGGGTACGGCAATGGCTTAGGGTTAGCGTACGTTAGAGGGCATGGGTTAGTGTGGATGTACTGGTTAAAATTAGGACACGGTTGAGGGTAAAGTTTCGGGTGAGTGTCATGGTTAGGTTTCAGGTTAGGGTTAGTGTTCGGGAATGGAGAGGGATTAGGGTACAGGTTAGGGTACCGCTGCGGTTTAGTGTTAGCGTACGTGTGAGGGCACGAGTTAGTCTTGGTGTCCTGGCTAAGATTAGGGCACGGGTGAGGGTAAGGTTTCGGGTGAGGGTCAGGGTTAGGATTTGGTTTAGGGTTAGGGTTAGGTAATGGAGAGGGATTAGGGTACAGGTTAGGGTACGACAATGCTTAAGGGTTAGCGTAAGTGTGAGGGCACGAGTTAGTGTTGGTGTACTGGTTAAGGCAATTGCACCGATGAGGGTAAGGCCTCGGAAAACGGTCACGTTCAGGGTTTCGCTTAGGGTTAGGGTTAGGGAATGGGGAGGGATTAGGGTACAGGATAGGGTACGACAATGCTTAAGGGTTAGACTACGTTTGAGGGCATAAGTTAGTGTTTGTGTACTGGTTAAGATTAGGGCATTGGTTAGGGTAGGGCATCGGAAGTGGGTCAGGTTTAGGGATGGGGTTAGGGTTAGGGTTAAGGAATGGGGAGGGATTAGGTTACAATTTAGGGTATGACAACGATTAAGGTTTAGCGTACGTGTGAGGGCACGAGTTAGTGTTGGTGTCCTGGTTAAGATTAGCACACGGGTGAGGGTAAGGTTTCGGGTGAGGGTCAGGGATAGCATTCGGGTTAGGGTTAGGGTTAGGGAATGGGGAGATATTAGGGCACAGTTTAGGGTACCACAACGCTTAAGGTTTAGCGTACGTGTGAGGTCACTAGTTAGTGTTAGTGTACTGCTTACGATTAGGGCACGGGGGAGGGTAAGGCCTCGGAAGAGGGTCACGTTAAGGGTTAGGGTTACGGTTAGGGTTAGGGAATGGGGATTGATTAAGGTACAGGTTAGGGTACGGCAATGGCTTAGGGTTAGCGTACGTTAGAGTGCATGGCTTAGTGTTGATGTACTGGTTAAAATTAGGACACGGGTGAGGGTAAAGTTTCGGGTGAGTGTCATGGTTAGGTTTCAGGTTAGGGTTAGGGTTAGGGAATGGAGAGGGATTAGGGTACATGTTAGGGTACCGCTGCGGTTTAGTGTTAGCGTACGTGTGAGGGCACGAGTTAGTCTTGGTGACCTGGTTAAGATTAGGGCACGGGTGAGGGTAATGCTTCGGGTGAGGGTCAGGGTTAGGATTCGGGTTAGGGTTAGGGTTAGGGAATGGAGAGGGATTAGGGTACTGGTTAGGGTACGACAATGCCTAAGGTTTAGCGTAAGTGTGAGGGCACGAGTTAGTGTTGGTGTACTGGTTAAGACAAGGGCACCGATGAGGGTAAGGCCTCGGAAAAGGGTCACGTTCAGGTTTTCGCTTAGGGTTAGGGTTAGGGAATGGGGAGGGATTAGGGTACAGGATAGGGTACGACAATGCTTAAGGGTTAGCGTACGTTTGAGGGCATGAGTTAGTGTTTGTGTACTGGTTAAGATTAGGGCACTGGTTAGGGTAGGACATGGGAAGTGGGTCAGGTTTAGGGATGAGCTTAGGGTTAGGGTTAAGGAATGGGGAGGGATTAGGTTACAATTTAGGGTACGACAACGCTTAAGGTTTAGCTTACGTGTGAGGGCACGAGTTAGTGTTGGTGTCCTGGTTAAGATTAGGGCACGGGTGAAGGTAAGGCTTCGGGTGAGGGTCAGGGTTAGGATTCGTGTTAGGGTTAGGGTTAAGGAATGCAGAGGGATTAGGGTACAGCTTAGGGTACGACAGTGCTTTAGGGTTAGTGTTCGTGTGAGGGCAAGGGTTAGTGTTAGTGTCCTGGTTAAGATTAGGGCACGGGTGAGGGTAAGGCTTCAGGTGAGGGTCAGGGTTAGGATTCGGGTTAGGGTTAGGGTTAGGGAATGGGGAGGGATTAGGGTACAGATTAGGGTACGACAACGATTAAGGGTTAGCGTACGTGTGAGGGCACGAGTTCGTGTTGGTGTCCTGGTTAAGATTAGGGCACGGGTGAAGGTAAGGTTTCGGGTGAGGGCCAGGGATAGAATTCGGGTTTGGGTTAGGGTTAGGGAATGGGGAGATATTAGGGCACAGTTTAGGGTACCACAACGATTAAGGTTTAGCCTACGTGTGAGGTCACTAGTTAGTGTTAGTGTACTGCTTACGATTAGGGCACGGGTGAGGGTAAGGCCTCGGAAGAGGGTCATGTTAAGGGTTAAGGATAGGGTTAGGGTTAGGGAATGGGGATTGAATAGGGTACAGGTTAGGGTACGGCAATGGCTTAGGGTTAGTGTACGTTAGAGTGCATGGCTTAGTGTTGATGTACTTGTTAAAATTAGGACACAGGTGAGGGTAAAGTTTCGGGTGAGTGTCATGGTTAGGTTTCAGGTTAGGGTTAGGGTTAGGGAATGGAGAGGGATTAGGGTACAGGTTAGGGTACCGCTGCGGTTTAGTGTTAGCGTACGTATGAGGGCACGAGTTAGTCTTGGTGACCTGGTTAAGATTAGGGCACGGGTGAGGGTAAGGCTTCGGGTGAGTGTCAGGGTTAGGATTCGGGTTAGGGTTAGGGTTAGGGAATGGAGAAGGATTAGGGTACTGGTTAGGGTAAGACAATGCCTAAGGGTTAGCGTAAGTGTGACGGCACGAGTTAGTGTTGGTGTACTGGTTAAGACAAGGGCACCGATGAGGGTAAGGCCTCGGAAAAGGGTCACGTTCAGGGTTTCACTTAGGGTTAGGGTTAGGGAATGGGGAGGGATTAGGGTACAGGATAGGGTACGACAATGCTTAAGGGTTAGCGTACGTTTGAGGGCATGAGTTAATGTTTGTGTACTGGTTAAGATTAGGGCACGGGTGAGGGTAAGGCTTCGGGTGAGGGTCAGGGTTAGGATTCGTGTTAGGGCTAGTGATAAGGAATGCAGAGGGATTAGGGTACAGCTTAGGGTACGACAGTGCTTTAGGGTTAGTGTTCGTGTGAGGGCAAGGGTTAGTGTTAGTGTCCTGGTTAAGATTATGTCACGGGTGAGGGTAAGGCATCAGGTGAGGGTCAGGGTTAGGATTCGGGTTAGGGTTAGGGTTAGGGAATGGGGAGGGATTAGGGTACAGTTTAGGGTACGACAACGATTAAGGGTGGGCGTACGTGTGAGGGCACGAGTTAGTGTTGGTGTCCTGGTTAAGATTAGGGCACGGGTGAGGGTAAGGATTCGGGTGAGGGTCAGGGATAGAATTAGGGTTAGGGTTAGGGTTAGGGAATGGGGAGATATTAGGGCACAGTTTAGGGTACCACAACGATTAAGGTTTAGCCTACTTGTGAGGTCACTAGTTAGTGTTAGTGTACTGCTTACGATTAGGGCACGGGGGAGGGTAAGGCCTCGGAAGTGGGTCACGTTAAGGGTTAGGGTTAGGGTTAGGGTTAGGGAATGGGGATTGAATAGGGTACAGGTTAGGGTACGGCAATGGCTTAGGGTTAGCGTACGTTAGAGTGCATGGCTTAGTTTTGATGTACTGGTTAAGATTAGGACACGGGTGAGGGTAAAGTTTCGGGTGAGTGTCATGGTTAGGTTTCAGGTTAGGGTTAGGGTTAGGGAATGGAGAGGGATTAGGGTACAGGTTAGGGTACCGCTGCGGTTTAGTGTTAGCGTACGTGTGAGGGCACGAGTTAGTCTTGGTGACCTGGTTAAGATTAGGGCACGGGTGAGGGTAAGGCTTCGGGTGAGGGTCAGGTTTAGGATTCGGGTTAGGGTTAGGGTTAGGGAATGGAGAGGGATTAGGGTACTGGTTAGGGTAAGACAATGCCTAAGGGTTAGCGTAAGTGTGAGGGCACGAGTTAGTGTTGGTGTACTGGTTAAGACAAGGGCACCGATGAGGGTAAGGCCTCGGAAAAGGGTCACGTTCAGGGTTTCGCTTAGGGTTAGGGTTAGGGAATGGGGAGGGATTAGGGTACAGGATAGGGTACGACAATGCTTAAGGGTTAGCGTACGTTTGAGGGCATGAGTTAGTGTTTGTGTAATGGTTAAGATTAGGGCATTGGTTAGGGTAGGACATCGGAAGTGGGTCAGGTTTAGGAATGGGGTTAGGGTTAGGGTTAAGGAATGGGGAAGGATTAGGGTACAATTTAGGGTACGACAACGCTTAAGGTTTAGCGTACGTGTGAGGGCACGAGTTAGTGTTGGTGTCCTGGTTAAGTTTTGGGCACGGGTGAGGGTAAGGCTTCGGGTGATGGTCAGGGTTAGGATTCGTGTTAGGGTTAGGGTTAAGGAATGCAGAGGGATTAGGGTACAGCTTAGGGTACGACAGTGCTTAAGGGTTAGCGTTCGTGTGAGGGCAAGGGTTAGTGTTAGTGTACTTCTTACGATTAGGGCACGGGTGAGGGTAAGGCTTCAGGTGAGGGTCAGGGTTAGGATTCGGGTTAGGGTTAGGGTTAGGGAATGGGGAGGGATTAGAGTACAGTTTAGGGTACGACAACGATTAAGGGATAGCGTACGTGTGAGGGCATGAGTTAGTGTTGGTGTCCTGGTTAAGTTTAGGGCACGAGTGAGGGTAAGGTTTCGGGTGAGGGTCAGGGATAGAATTCGGGTTAGGGTTAGGGTTAGGGAATGGGGAGATATTAGGGCACAGTTTAGGGTACCACAACGATTAAGGTTTAGCCTACGTGTGAGGTCACTAGTTAGTGTTAGTGTACTGCTTACGATTAGGGCACGGGTGAGGGTAAGGCCTCGGAAGAGGGTCATGTTAAGGGTTAGGGTTAGGGTTAGTGTTAGGGAATGGGGATTGAACAGGGTACAGGTTAGGGTACGGCAATGGCATAGGGTTAGCGTACGTTAGAGTGCATGGCTTAGTGTTGATGTACTGGTTAAAATTAGGACACGGGTGAGGTTAAAGTTTCGGGTGAGTGTCATGGTTAGGTTTCAGGTTAGGGTTAGGGTTAGGGAATGGAGAGGGATTAGGTTACAGGTTAGGGTACCGCTGCGGTTTAGTGTTAGCGTACGTGTGAGGGCACGAGTTAGTCTTGGTGACCTGGTTAAGATTAGGGCACGGGTGAGGGTAAGGCTTCGGGTGAGGGTCACGGTTAGGATTCGGGTTAGGGTTAGGGTTAGGGAATGGAGAGGGATTAGGGTACTGGTTAGGGTAAGACAATGCCTAAGGGTTAGCGTAAGTGTGACGGCACGAGTTAGTGTTGGTGTACTGGTTAAGACAAGGGCACCGATGAGGGTAAGGCCTCGGAAAAGGGTAACGTTCAGGGTTTCGCTTAGGGTTAGGGTTAGGGAATGGGGAGGGATGATTGTACAGGATAGGGTACGACAATGCTTAAGGGTTAGCGTACGTTTGAGGGCATGAGTTAGTGTTTGTGTAATGGTTAAGATTAGGGCATTGGTTAGGGTAGGACATCGGAAGTGGGTCAGGTTTAGGGATGGGGTTAGGGTTAGGGTTAAGGAATGGGGAGGGATTAGGGTACAATTTAGGGTACGACAACGCTTAAGGTTTAGCGTACGTGTGAGGGCACGAGTTAGTGTTGGTGTCCTGGTTAAGTTTAGGGCACGGGTGAGGGTAAGGCTTCGGGTGATGGTCAGGGTTAGGATTCGTGTTAGGGTTAGGGTTAAGGAATGCAGAGGGATTAGGGTACAGCTTAGGGTACGACAGTGCTTAAGGGTTAGCGTTCGTGTGAGGGCAAGGGTTAGTGTTAGTGTCCTGGTTAAGATTAGGGCACGGGTGAGGGTAAGGCTTCAGGTGAGGGTCAGGGTTAGGATTCGGGTTAGGGTTAGGGTTAGGGAATGGGGAGATATTAAGGCACAGTTTAGGGTACCACAACGCTTAAGGTTTAGCGTACGTGTGAGGTCATTAGTTAGTGTTAGTTTACTGCTTACGATTAGGGCACGGGCGAGGGTAAGGCCTCGGAAGAGGGTCACGTTAAGGGTTAGGGTTTCGGTTAGGGTTAGGGAATGGGGATTGATTAAGGTACAGGTTAAGGTACGGCAATGGCTTAGGGTTAGCGTACGTTAGAGTGCATGGCTTAGTGTTGATGTACTGGTTAAAATTGGGACACGGGTGAGGGTAAAGTTTCGGGTGAGTGTCATGGTTAGGTTTCAGTTTAGGGTTAGGGTTAGGGAATGGAGAGGGATTAGTGTACAGGTTAGGGTACCGCTGCGGTTTAGTGTTAGCGTACGTGTGAGGGCACGAGTTAGTCTTGGTGACCTGGTTAAGATTAGGGCATGGGTGAGGGTAATGCTTCGGGTGAGGGTCAGGGTTAGGATTCGGGTTAGGGTTAGGGTTAGGGAATGGAGAGGGATTAGGGTACTGGTTAGGGTACGACAATGCCTAAGGTTTAGCGTAAGTGTGAGGGCACGAGTTAGTGTTGGTGTACTGGTTAAGACAAGGGCACCGATGAGGGTAAGGCCTCGGAAAAGGGTCACATTCAGGGTTTCGCTTAGGGTTAGGGTTAGGGAATGGGGAGGGATTAGGGTACAGGATAGGGTACGACAATGCTTAAGGGTTAGCGTACGTTTGAGGGCATGAGTTAGTGTTTGTGTACTGGTTAAGATTAGGGCATTGGTTAGGGTAGGACATCGGAAGTGGGTCAGGTTTAGGGATGAGGTTAGGGTTATGGTTAAGGAATGGGGAGGGATTAGGTTACAATTTAGGGTACGACAACGCTTAAGGTTTAGCTTACGTGTGAGGGCACGAGTTAGTGTTGGTGTCCTGGTTAAGATTAGGGCATGGGTGAGGGTAAGGTTTCGGGTGAGGGTCAGGGATAGAATTCGGGTTAGGGTTAGGGTTAGGGAATGGGGAGATATTAGGGCACAGTTTAGGGTACCACAACGCTTAAGGTTTAGCGTATGTGTGAGGTCACTAGTTAGTGTTAGTGTACTGCTTACTATTACGGCACGGGTGAGGGTAAGGCCTCGGAAGAGGGTCACGTTAAGGGTTAGGGTTTGGGTTAGGGTTAGGGAATGGGGATTGATTAGGGTACAGGTTAGGGTACGGCAATGGCTTAGCGTTAGCGTACGTTAGAGGGCATGGGTTAGTGTTGATGTACTGTTTAAAATTAGGACAGGGGTGAGGGTAAAGTTTCGGGTGAGTGTCATGGTTAGGTTTCAGTTTAGGGTTAGGGTTAGGGAATGGAGAGGGATTAGGGTACAGGTTAGGGTACCGCTGCGGTTTAGTGTTAGCGTACATGTGAGGGCACGAGTTAGTCTTGGTGTCCTGGTTAAGATTGGGGCACGGGTGAGGGTAAGGCTTCGGGTGAGCGTCAGGGTTAGGATTCGGGTTAGGGTTAGGATTCGGGAATGGAGAGGGATTAGGGTACAGTTTAGGGTACGACAATGTTTAAGGGTTAGCGTAAGTGTGAGGGCACGAGTTAGTGTTGGTGTACTGGTTAAGACAAGGGCAGCGATGAGGGTAAGGCCTCGGAAAAGGGTCACGTTCAGGGTTTCGCTTAGGGTTAGGGTTAGGGAATGGGGAGGGATTAGGGTACAGGATAGGGTACGACAATGCTTAAGGGTTAACGTACGTTTGAGGGCATGAGTTAGTGTTTGTGTACTTGTTAAGATTAGGTCATTGGTTAGGGTAGGGCATCGGAAGTGGGTCAGGTTTAGGGATGGGGTTAGGGTTAGGGTTAAGGAATGGGGAGGGATTAGGGTACAATTTAGGGTACGCCAACGCTTAAGGTTTAGCGTACGTGTGAGGAAACGAGTTAGTGTTGGTGTCCTGGTTAAGATTAGGGCACGGGTGAGGGTAAGGCTTCGCGTGAGGGTCAGGGTTAGGATTCGGGTTAGGGTTAGGGATAGGGAATGGGGAGGGATTAGGGTACAGTTTACGGTACGACAACGATTATGGGTTAGCGTACGTGTGAGGGCACGAGTTAGTCTTGGTGTCCTGGTTAAGATTAGGGCACGGGTGAGGGTAAGGTTTCAGGTGAGGGTAAGGGATAGAATTCGTGTTAGGGTTAGGGTTAGAGAATGGGGAGATATTATTGCACAGTTTAGGGTACCACAACGCTTAAGGTTTAGCGTACGTGTGAGGTCACTAGTTAGTGTCAGGGTACTGCTTACGATTAGGGCACGGGGGAGGGTAAGGGCTCGGAAGAGGGTCACGTTAAGGTTTAGGGTTAGGGAATGTGGATTGATTAGGGTACAGGTTAGGGTACGGCAATGGCTTAGGGTTTGCGTACGTTAGAGGGCATGGGTTAGTGTTGATGTACTGGTTAAAATTAGGACACGGGTGAGGGTAAAGTTTCGGGTGAGTGTCATGGTTAGGTTTCAGGTTAGGGTTAGGGTTCGGGAATGGAGAGGGATTAGGGTACAGGATAGGGTACGACAATGCTTAAGGGTTAACGTACGTTTGAGGGCAGGAGTTAGTGTTCGTGTACTGGTTAAGATTAAGGCATAGGTTAGGGTAGGGCATCGGACGTGGGTCAGGTTTAGGGATGGGGTTAGGGTTAGGGTTAAGGAATGGGGAGGGATTAGGGTACAATTTAGGGTACGACAACTCTTAAGGTTTAGCGTACGTGTGAGGGCATGAGTTCGTGTTGGTGACCTGGTTAAGATTAGGGCACGGGTGAGGGTAAGGCTTCGGGTGAGGGTCAGGGTTAATATTCGTGCTAGGGTTAGGGTTAAGGAATGCAGAGGGATTAGGGTACAGCTAAGGGTACGACAGTGCTTAAGGGTTAGCATTCGTGTGAGGGCAAGTGTTAGTGTTAGTGTCCTGGTTAAGATTAGGGCACAGGTGAGGGTAAGGCTTCGGATGAGGGTCAGGGTTAGGATTCGGGTTAGGGTTAGGGTTAGGGAATGGGGAGGGATTAGGGTACAGTTTAGGGTACGACAACGATTAAGTGTTAGCGTACGTGTGAGGGCACGAGTTAGTGTTGGTGTCCTGGTTAAGATTAGGGCACGGGTGAGGGTAAGGTTTCGGGTGAGGGTCAGGGATAGAATTCGGGTTAGGGTTAGGGTTAGGGAATGGGGAGATATTAGGGCACAGTTTAGGGTACCACAACGCTTAAGGTTTAGCGTACGTGTGAGGTCACAAGTTAGTGTTAGTGTACTGCTTACGATTAGGGCACGGGTGAGGGTAAGGCCTCGGAAGAGGGTCACGTTAAGGGTTAGGGTTAGGGTTAGGGTTAGGGAATGGGGATTGATTAGGGTACAGGTTAGCGTACGGCAATGTCTTAGGGTTTGCGTACGTTAGAGGGCATGGGTTAGTGTTGATGTACTGGTTAAAAATAGGACACGGGTGAGGGTAAAGTTTCGGGTGAGTGTCATGGTAAGGTTTCAGGTTAGGGTTAGGGTTAGGGAATGGAGAGGTATTAGGGTACAGGTTAGGGTACCACTGCGGTTTAGTGTTAGCGTACGTGTGAGGACACGAGTTAGTTTTGGTGTCCTGGTTAAGATTAGGGCACGGGTGAGGGTAAGGCTTCGGGTGAGGGTCAGGGTTAGGATTTGTGTTAGGGTTAGGGTTAAGTAATGCAGAGGGATTAGGGTACAGCTTAGGGTACGACAGTGCTTAAGGGTTAGCGTTCGTGTGAGGGCAAGGGTTAGTGTTAGTGTCCTGGTTAAGATTAGGGCACGGGTGAGGGTAAGGCTTCAGGTGAGGGTCAGGATTAGGATTCGGGTTAGGGTTAGTGTTAGGGAATGGGGAGGGATTAGGGTACAGTTTAGGGTACGACAACGATTAAGGGTTAGCGTACATCTGAGGGCACGAGTTAGTGTTGGTGTCCTGGTTAAGATTAGGGCACGGGTGAGGGTAAGGTTTCGGGTGACGGTCAGGGATAGAATTCGGGTTAGGGTTAGGGTTAGGGAATGGGGAGATATTAGGGCACAGTTTAGGGTACCACAATGCTTAAGGTTTAGCGTACGTGTGAGGTCACTAGTTAGTATTAGCGTACTGCTTACGATTAGGGCACGGGTGAGGTTAAGGCCTCGGACGAGGGTCACGTTAAGAGATACGGTTAGGGTTAGGGTTAGGGAATGGGGATTGATTAGGGTACAGGTTTGGGTACGGTAATGGCTTAGGTTTTGCGTACGTTAGAGGGCATGGGTTAGTGTTGATGTACTGGTTAAAATTAGGACACGGGTGAGAGTAAGGTTTCGGGTGAGTGTCATGGTTAGGTTTCAGGTTAGGGTTAGGGTTAGGGAATGGAGAGGGATTAGGGTACAGGTTAGGGTACGACAATGCTTAAGAGTTAGCGTAATTGTGAGGGCACGAGTTAGTGTTGGTGTACTGGTTAAGACAAGGACACCGATGAGGGTAAGGCCTCGGAAAAGGGTCACGTTCAGGGTTTCGCTTAGGGTTAGGGTTAGGGAATGGGGAGGGATTAGGGTACAGGGTAGGGTACGACAATGCTTAAGGGTTAACGTACGTTTTTGGGCATCAGTTAGTGTTTGTGTACTGGTTAAGATTAGTGCATTAGTTAGGGTAGGGCATCGGAAGTGGGTCCGGTTTAGGGATGGGGTTAGGGTTAGGGTTAAGGAATGGGGAAGGATTAGGGTACAATTTAGGGTACGACAACGCTTAAAGTTTAGCGTACGTGTGAGGGCACGAGTTAGTGTTGGTGTCCTGGTTAGGATTAGGGCACGGGTGAGGGTAAGGTTTCGGGTGAGGGTCAGGGATAGAATTCGGGTTAGGGTTAGGGTTAGGGAATGGGGAGATATTAGGGCACAGTTTAGGGTACCACAACGCTTAAGGTTTAGCGTACGTGTGAGGTCACTAGTTAGTGTTAGTGTACTGCTTACGATTAGGGCACGGGTGACGGTAAGGCCTCGGAAGAGGGTCACGTTAAGGGTTAGGGTTAGGGTTAGGGTTAGGGAATGGGGATTGATTAGGGTACAGGTTAGGGTACGGCAATGGCTTAGGCTTTGCGTACGTTAGAGGGCATGGGTTAGTGTTGATGTACTGGTTAAAACTAGGACACGGGTGAGGGTAAAGTTTCGGGTGAGTGTCATGGTAAGGTTTCAGCTTAGGTTTAGGGTTAGGGAATGGAGAGGGATTAGGGTACAGGATAGGGTACCGCTGCGGTTTAGTGTTAGCGTACGTGTGAGAGAACGAGTTAGTTTTGGTGTCCTGGTTAAAATTAGGGCACGGGTGAGGGTAAGGCTTCGGGTGAGGGTCAGGGTTAGGATTCGGGTTAGGGTTAGGGTTAGGGAATGGAGAGGGATTAGGGTACAGGTTAGGGTACGACAATGCTTAAGGGTTAGCGTAAGTGTGAGGGCACGAGTTAGTGTTGGTGTACTGGTTAAGACAAGGACACCGATGAGGGTAAGGCCTCGAAAACGGGTCACGTTCAGGGTTTCGCTTAGGGTTAGGTTTAGGGAATGGGGAGGGATTAGGGTACAGGATAGGGTACGACAATGCTTAAGGGTTAACGTACGTTTTGGGGCATGAGTTAGTGTTTGTGTACTTGTTAAGATTAGGGCATTGGTTAGGGTAGGGCATCGGAAGTGGGTCAGGTTTCGGGATGGGGTTAGGGTTAGGGTTAAGGAATGGGGAGGGATTAGGGTACAATTTAGGGTACGACAACGCTTAAGGTTTAGCGTACGTGTGAGGGCACGAGTTAGTGTTGGTGTCCTGGTTAAGATTAGGGCACGGGTGAGGGTAAGGCTTCGGGTGAGGGTCAGGGTTAGGATTCGTGTTAGGGTTAGGGTTAAGGAATGCAGAGGGATTAGGGTACAGCTTAGGGTACGACAGTGCTTAAGGGTTAGCGTTCGTGTGAGGGCAAGGGTTAGTGTTAGTGTACTTCT
This sequence comes from Inia geoffrensis, assembly GCA_036417435.1. Taxonomy (NCBI): domain Eukaryota; kingdom Metazoa; phylum Chordata; class Mammalia; order Artiodactyla; family Iniidae; genus Inia; species Inia geoffrensis. The sequence goes on along the minus strand of JAZAQT010000593.1, from coordinate 26,478 downwards.
TACGATTAGGGCACTGGTGAGGGTAAGGCTTCAGGTGAGGGTCAGGGTTAGGATTCGGGTTAGGGTTAGGGTTAGGGAATGGGGAGGGATTAGAGTACAGTTTAGGGTACGACAACGATTAAGGGATAGCGTACGTGTGAGGGCATGAGTTAGTGTTGGTGTCCTGGTTAAGTTTAGGGCACGAGTGAGGGTAAGGTTTCGGGTGAGGGTCAGGGATAGAATTCGGGTTAGGGTTAGGGTTAGGGAATGGGGAGATATTAGGGCACAGTTTAGGGTACCACAACGATTAAGGTTTAGCCTACGTGTGAGGTCACTAGTTAGTGTTAGTGTACTGCTTACGATTAGGGCACGGGTGAGGGTAAGGCCTCGGAAGAGGGTCATGTTAAGGGTTAGGGTTAGGGTTAGTGTTAGGGAATGGGGATTGAACAGGGTACAGGTTAGGGTACGGCAATGGCATAGGGTTAGCGTACGTTAGAGTGCATGGCTTAGTGTTGATGTACTGGTTAAAATTAGGACACGGGTGAGGTTAAAGTTTCGGGTGAGTGTCATGGTTAGGTTTCAGGTTAGGGTTAGGGTTAGGGAATGGAGAGGGATTAGGTTACAGGTTAGGGTACCGCTGCGGTTTAGTGTTAGCGTACGTGTGAGGGCACGAGTTAGTCTTGGTGACCTGGTTAAGATTAGGGCACGGGTGAGGGTAAGGCTTCGGGTGAGGGTCACGGTTAGGATTCGGGTTAGGGTTAGGGTTAGGGAATGGAGAGGGATTAGGGTACTGGTTAGGGTAAGACAATGCCTAAGGGTTAGCGTAAGTGTGACGGCACGAGTTAGTGTTGGTGTACTGGTTAAGACAAGGGCACCGATGAGGGTAAGGCCTCGGAAAAGGGTAACGTTCAGGGTTTCGCTTAGGGTTAGGGTTAGGGAATGGGGAGGGATGATTGTACAGGATAGGGTACGACAATGCTTAAGGGTTAGCGTACGTTTGAGGGCATGAGTTAGTGTTTGTGTAATGGTTAAGATTAGGGCATTGGTTAGGGTAGGACATCGGAAGTGGGTCAGGTTTAGGGATGGGGTTAGGGTTAGGGTTAAGGAATGGGGAGGGATTAGGGTACAATTTAGGGTACGACAACGCTTAAGGTTTAGCGTACGTGTGAGGGCACGAGTTAGTGTTGGTGTCCTGGTTAAGTTTAGGGCACGGGTGAGGGTAAGGCTTCGGGTGATGGTCAGGGTTAGGATTCGTGTTAGGGTTAGGGTTAAGGAATGCAGAGGGATTAGGGTACAGCTTAGGGTACGACAGTGCTTAAGGGTTAGCGTTCGTGTGAGGGCAAGGGTTAGTGTTAGTGTCCTGGTTAAGATTAGGGCACGGGTGAGGGTAAGGCTTCAGGTGAGGGTCAGGGTTAGGATTCGGGTTAGGGTTAGGGTTAGGGAATGGGGAGATATTAAGGCACAGTTTAGGGTACCACAACGCTTAAGGTTTAGCGTACGTGTGAGGTCATTAGTTAGTGTTAGTTTACTGCTTACGATTAGGGCACGGGCGAGGGTAAGGCCTCGGAAGAGGGTCACGTTAAGGGTTAGGGTTTCGGTTAGGGTTAGGGAATGGGGATTGATTAAGGTACAGGTTAAGGTACGGCAATGGCTTAGGGTTAGCGTACGTTAGAGTGCATGGCTTAGTGTTGATGTACTGGTTAAAATTGGGACACGGGTGAGGGTAAAGTTTCGGGTGAGTGTCATGGTTAGGTTTCAGTTTAGGGTTAGGGTTAGGGAATGGAGAGGGATTAGTGTACAGGTTAGGGTACCGCTGCGGTTTAGTGTTAGCGTACGTGTGAGGGCACGAGTTAGTCTTGGTGACCTGGTTAAGATTAGGGCATGGGTGAGGGTAATGCTTCGGGTGAGGGTCAGGGTTAGGATTCGGGTTAGGGTTAGGGTTAGGGAATGGAGAGGGATTAGGGTACTGGTTAGGGTACGACAATGCCTAAGGTTTAGCGTAAGTGTGAGGGCACGAGTTAGTGTTGGTGTACTGGTTAAGACAAGGGCACCGATGAGGGTAAGGCCTCGGAAAAGGGTCACATTCAGGGTTTCGCTTAGGGTTAGGGTTAGGGAATGGGGAGGGATTAGGGTACAGGATAGGGTACGACAATGCTTAAGGGTTAGCGTACGTTTGAGGGCATGAGTTAGTGTTTGTGTACTGGTTAAGATTAGGGCATTGGTTAGGGTAGGACATCGGAAGTGGGTCAGGTTTAGGGATGAGGTTAGGGTTATGGTTAAGGAATGGGGAGGGATTAGGTTACAATTTAGGGTACGACAACGCTTAAGGTTTAGCTTACGTGTGAGGGCACGAGTTAGTGTTGGTGTCCTGGTTAAGATTAGGGCATGGGTGAGGGTAAGGTTTCGGGTGAGGGTCAGGGATAGAATTCGGGTTAGGGTTAGGGTTAGGGAATGGGGAGATATTAGGGCACAGTTTAGGGTACCACAACGCTTAAGGTTTAGCGTATGTGTGAGGTCACTAGTTAGTGTTAGTGTACTGCTTACTATTACGGCACGGGTGAGGGTAAGGCCTCGGAAGAGGGTCACGTTAAGGGTTAGGGTTTGGGTTAGGGTTAGGGAATGGGGATTGATTAGGGTACAGGTTAGGGTACGGCAATGGCTTAGCGTTAGCGTACGTTAGAGGGCATGGGTTAGTGTTGATGTACTGTTTAAAATTAGGACAGGGGTGAGGGTAAAGTTTCGGGTGAGTGTCATGGTTAGGTTTCAGTTTAGGGTTAGGGTTAGGGAATGGAGAGGGATTAGGGTACAGGTTAGGGTACCGCTGCGGTTTAGTGTTAGCGTACATGTGAGGGCACGAGTTAGTCTTGGTGTCCTGGTTAAGATTGGGGCACGGGTGAGGGTAAGGCTTCGGGTGAGCGTCAGGGTTAGGATTCGGGTTAGGGTTAGGATTCGGGAATGGAGAGGGATTAGGGTACAGTTTAGGGTACGACAATGTTTAAGGGTTAGCGTAAGTGTGAGGGCACGAGTTAGTGTTGGTGTACTGGTTAAGACAAGGGCAGCGATGAGGGTAAGGCCTCGGAAAAGGGTCACGTTCAGGGTTTCGCTTAGGGTTAGGGTTAGGGAATGGGGAGGGATTAGGGTACAGGATAGGGTACGACAATGCTTAAGGGTTAACGTACGTTTGAGGGCATGAGTTAGTGTTTGTGTACTTGTTAAGATTAGGTCATTGGTTAGGGTAGGGCATCGGAAGTGGGTCAGGTTTAGGGATGGGGTTAGGGTTAGGGTTAAGGAATGGGGAGGGATTAGGGTACAATTTAGGGTACGCCAACGCTTAAGGTTTAGCGTACGTGTGAGGAAACGAGTTAGTGTTGGTGTCCTGGTTAAGATTAGGGCACGGGTGAGGGTAAGGCTTCGCGTGAGGGTCAGGGTTAGGATTCGGGTTAGGGTTAGGGATAGGGAATGGGGAGGGATTAGGGTACAGTTTACGGTACGACAACGATTATGGGTTAGCGTACGTGTGAGGGCACGAGTTAGTCTTGGTGTCCTGGTTAAGATTAGGGCACGGGTGAGGGTAAGGTTTCAGGTGAGGGTAAGGGATAGAATTCGTGTTAGGGTTAGGGTTAGAGAATGGGGAGATATTATTGCACAGTTTAGGGTACCACAACGCTTAAGGTTTAGCGTACGTGTGAGGTCACTAGTTAGTGTCAGGGTACTGCTTACGATTAGGGCACGGGGGAGGGTAAGGGCTCGGAAGAGGGTCACGTTAAGGTTTAGGGTTAGGGAATGTGGATTGATTAGGGTACAGGTTAGGGTACGGCAATGGCTTAGGGTTTGCGTACGTTAGAGGGCATGGGTTAGTGTTGATGTACTGGTTAAAATTAGGACACGGGTGAGGGTAAAGTTTCGGGTGAGTGTCATGGTTAGGTTTCAGGTTAGGGTTAGGGTTCGGGAATGGAGAGGGATTAGGGTACAGGATAGGGTACGACAATGCTTAAGGGTTAACGTACGTTTGAGGGCAGGAGTTAGTGTTCGTGTACTGGTTAAGATTAAGGCATAGGTTAGGGTAGGGCATCGGACGTGGGTCAGGTTTAGGGATGGGGTTAGGGTTAGGGTTAAGGAATGGGGAGGGATTAGGGTACAATTTAGGGTACGACAACTCTTAAGGTTTAGCGTACGTGTGAGGGCATGAGTTCGTGTTGGTGACCTGGTTAAGATTAGGGCACGGGTGAGGGTAAGGCTTCGGGTGAGGGTCAGGGTTAATATTCGTGCTAGGGTTAGGGTTAAGGAATGCAGAGGGATTAGGGTACAGCTAAGGGTACGACAGTGCTTAAGGGTTAGCATTCGTGTGAGGGCAAGTGTTAGTGTTAGTGTCCTGGTTAAGATAAGGGCACAGGTGAGGGTAAGGCTTCGGATGAGGGTCAGGGTTAGGATTCGGGTTAGGGTTAGGGTTAGGGAATGGGGAGGGATTAGGGTACAGTTTAGGGTACGACAACGATTAAGTGTTAGCGTACGTGTGAGGGCACGAGTTAGTGTTGGTGTCCTGGTTAAGATTAGGGCACGGGTGAGGGTAAGGTTTCGGGTGAGGGTCAGGGATAGAATTCGGGTTAGGGTTAGGGTTAGGGAATGGGGAGATATTAGGGCACAGTTTAGGGTACCACAACGCTTAAGGTTTAGCGTACGTGTGAGGTCACAAGTTAGTGTTAGTGTACTGCTTACGATTAGGGCACGGGTGAGGGTAAGGCCTCGGAAGAGGGTCACGTTAAGGGTTAGGGTTAGGGTTAGGGTTAGGGAATGGGGATTGATTAGGGTACAGGTTAGCGTACGGCAATGTCTTAGGGTTTGCGTACGTTAGAGGGCATGGGTTAGTGTTGATGTACTGGTTAAAAATAGGACACGGGTGAGGGTAAAGTTTCGGGTGAGTGTCATGGTAAGGTTTCAGGTTAGGGTTAGGGTTAGGGAATGGAGAGGTATTAGGGTACAGGTTAGGGTACCACTGCGGTTTAGTGTTAGCGTACGTGTGAGGACACGAGTTAGTTTTGGTGTCCTGGTTAAGATTAGGGCACGGGTGAGGGTAAGGCTTCGGGTGAGGGTCAGGGTTAGGATTTGTGTTAGGGTTAGGGTTAAGTAATGCAGAGGGATTAGGGTACAGCTTAGGGTACGACAGTGCTTAAGGGTTAGCGTTCGTGTGAGGGCAAGGGTTAGTGTTAGTGTCCTGGTTAAGATTAGGGCACGGGTGAGGGTAAGGCTTCAGGTGAGGGTCAGGATTAGGATTCGGGTTAGGGTTAGTGTTAGGGAATGGGGAGGGATTAGGGTACAGTTTAGGGTACGACAACGATTAAGGGTTAGCGTACATCTGAGGGCACGAGTTAGTGTTGGTGTCCTGGTTAAGATTAGGGCACGGGTGAGGGTAAGGTTTCGGGTGACGGTCAGGGATAGAATTCGGGTTAGGGTTAGGGTTAGGGAATGGGGAGATATTAGGGCACAGTTTAGGGTACCACAATGCTTAAGGTTTAGCGTACGTGTGAGGTCACTAGTTAGTATTAGCGTACTGCTTACGATTAGGGCACGGGTGAGGTTAAGGCCTCGGAAGAGGGTCACGTTAAGAGATACGGTTAGGGTTAGGGTTAGGGAATGGGGATTGATTAGGGTACAGGTTTGGGTACGGTAATGGCTTAGGTTTTGCGTACGTTAGAGGGCATGGGTTAGTGTTGATGTACTGGTTAAAATTAGGACACGGGTGAGAGTAAGGTTTCGGGTGAGTGTCATGGTTAGGTTTCAGGTTAGGGTTAGGGTTAGGGAATGGAGAGGGATTAGGGTACAGGTTAGGGTACGACAATGCTTAAGAGTTAGCGTAATTGTGAGGGCACGAGTTAGTGTTGGTGTACTGGTTAAGACAAGGACACCGATGAGGGTAAGGCCTCGGAAAAGGGTCACGTTCAGGGTTTCGCTTAGGGTTAGGGTTAGGGAATGGGGAGGGATTAGGGTACAGGGTAGGGTACGACAATGCTTAAGGGTTAACGTACGTTTTTGGGCATCAGTTAGTGTTTGTGTACTGGTTAAGATTAGTGCATTAGTTAGGGTAGGGCATCGGAAGTGGGTCCGGTTTAGGGATGGGGTTAGGGTTAGGGTTAAGGAATGGGGAAGGATTAGGGTACAATTTAGGGTACGACAACGCTTAAAGTTTAGCGTACGTGTGAGGGCACGAGTTAGTGTTGGTGTCCTGGTTAGGATTAGGGCACGGGTGAGGGTAAGGTTTCGGGTGAGGGTCAGGGATAGAATTCGGGTTAGGGTTAGGGTTAGGGAATGGGGAGATATTAGGGCACAGTTTAGGGTACCACAACGCTTAAGGTTTAGCGTACGTGTGAGGTCACTAGTTAGTGTTAGTGTACTGCTTACGATTAGGGCACGGGTGACGGTAAGGCCTCGGAAGAGGGTCACGTTAAGGGTTAGGGTTAGGGTTAGGGTTAGGGAATGGGGATTGATTAGGGTACAGGTTAGGGTACGGCAATGGCTTAGGCTTTGCGTACGTTAGAGGGCATGGGTTAGTGTTGATGTACTGGTTAAAACTAGGACACGGGTGAGGGTAAAGTTTCGGGTGAGTGTCATGGTAAGGTTTCAGCTTAGGTTTAGGGTTAGGGAATGGAGAGGGATTAGGGTACAGGATAGGGTACCGCTGCGGTTTAGTGTTAGCGTACGTGTGAGAGAACGAGTTAGTTTTGGTGTCCTGGTTAAAATTAGGGCACGGGTGAGGGTAAGGCTTCGGGTGAGGGTCAGGGTTAGGATTCGGGTTAGGGTTAGGGTTAGGGAATGGAGAGGGATTAGGGTACAGGTTAGGGTACGACAATGCTTAAGGGTTAGCGTAAGTGTGAGGGCACGAGTTAGTGTTGGTGTACTGGTTAAGACAAGGACACCGATGAGGGTAAGGCCTCGAAAACGGGTCACGTTCAGGGTTTCGCTTAGGGTTAGGTTTAGGGAATGGGGAGGGATTAGGGTACAGGATAGGGTACGACAATGCTTAAGGGTTAACGTACGTTTTGGGGCATGAGTTAGTGTTTGTGTACTTGTTAAGATTAGGGCATTGGTTAGGGTAGGGCATCGGAAGTGGGTCAGGTTTCGGGATGGGGTTAGGGTTAGGGTTAAGGAATGGGGAGGGATTAGGGTACAATTTAGGGTACGACAACGCTTAAGGTTTAGCGTACGTGTGAGGGCACGAGTTAGTGTTGGTGTCCTGGTTAAGATTAGGGCACGGGTGAGGGTAAGGCTTCGGGTGAGGGTCAGGGTTAGGATTTGTGTTAGGGTTAGGGTTAAGGAATGCAGAGGGATTAGGGTACAGCTTAGGGTACGACAGTGCTTAAGGGTTAGCGTTCGTGTGAGGGCAAGGGTTAGTGTTAGTGTCCTGGTTAAGATTAGGGCACGGGTGAGGGTAAGGCTTCAGGTGAGGGTCAGGGTTAGGATTCGGGTTAGGGTTAGGGTTAGGGAATGGGGAGGGATTAGGGTACAGTTTAGGGTACGACAACGATTAAGGGTTAGCGTATGTGTGAGGGCACGAGTTAGTGTTGGTGTCCTGGTTAAGATTAGGGCACGGGTGAGGGTAAGGTTTCGGGTGAGGGTCAGGGATAGAATTCGGGTTAGGGTTAGGGTTAGGGAATGGGGAGATATTAGGGCACAGCTTAGGGTACCACAACTCTTAAGGTTTAGCATACGTGTGAGGTCACTAGTTAGTGTTAGTGTACTGCTTACGATTAGGGCACGGGTGAGGGTAAGGCCTCGGAAGAGGGTCACGTTAAGGGTTAGGGTTAGGGTTAGGGTTAGGGAATGGGGATTGATTAGGGTACAGGTTAGGGTACGGCAATGGCTTAGGGTTAGCCTACGTTAGAGGGCATGGGTTAGTGTTGATGTACTGGTTAAAATTAGGACACGGGTGAGGGTAAAGTTTCGGGTGAGTGTCATGGTTAGGTTTCAGGTTAGGGTTAGGGTTAGGGAATAGAGAGGGATTAGCGTACAGGTTAGGGTACCGCTGCGGTTTAGTGTTAGCGTACGTGTGAGGGCAGGAGTTAGTCTTGGTGTCCTGGTTAAGATTAGGGAACGGGTGAGGGTAAGGCTTCTTGTGAGGGTCAGGGTTAGGATTCGGGTTAGGGTTAGGGTTAGGGAATGGGGAGGGATTAGGGTACTGTTTAGGGTACGACAATTCCTAAGGGTTAGCGTAAGTGTGAGGGCACTAGGTAGTGTTGGTGTACTGGTTAAGACAAGTGCACCGATGAGGGTAAGGCCTCGGAAAAGGGTCACGTTCAGGGTTTCGCTTAGGGTTAGGGTTAGGGAATGGGGAGGGATTAGGGTACAGGATAGGGTACGACAATGCTTAAGGTTTAGATTACGTTTGAGGGCATAAGTTAGTGTTTGTGTACTGGTTAAGATTAGGGCATTGGTTAGGGTAGGGCATCGGAAGTGGGTCAGGTTTAGGGATGGGGTTAGGGTTAGGGTTAAGGAATGGGGAGGGATTAGGTTACAATTTACAGTACAACAACTCTTAAGCTTTAGCGTATGTGTGAGGGCACGAGTTAGTGTTGGTGTCCTGGTTAAGATTAGGGCACGGGTGAGGGTAAGGCTTCGGGTGAGGGTCAGGTTTAGGATTCGTGTTAGGGTTAGGGTTAAGGAATGCAGAGGGATTAGGGTACAGCTTAGGGTATGACAGTGCTTAAGGATTAGCGTTCGTGTGAGGGCAAGTGTTAGTGTTCGTGTCCTGGTTAAGATTAGGGCACGGGTGAGGGTAAGGCTTCAGGTGAGGGTCAGGGTTAGGATTCGGGTTAGGTTTAGGGTTAGGGAAAGGGGAGATATTAGGGCACAGTTTAGGGTACCACAACGCTTAAGGTTTAGCGTACGTGTGAGGTCACTAGTTAGTGTTAGTGTACTGCTTACGATTAGGGCACGGGGGAGGGTAAGGCCTCGGAAGAGGGTCACGTGAAGGGTTAGGGTTAGGGTTAGGGTTAGGGTTATGGAATGGGGATTGATTAGGGTACAGGTTAGGGTACGGCAATGGCTTAGGGTTAGCGTACGTTAGAGGGCATGGGTTAGTGTTGATGTACTGGTTAAAATTAGGACACGGGTGATTGTAAAGTTTCGGGTGAGTGTCATGGTTAGGTTTCAGGTTAGGGTTAGGGTTAGGGAATGGAGAGGGATTAGGGTACAGGTTAGGGTACCGCTGCGGTTTACTGTTAGCGTACGTGTGAGGGCACGAGTTAGTGTTGGTGTCCTGGTTAAGATTAGGGCACTTGTGAGGGTAAGGCTTCGGGTGAGGGTCAGGGTTAGGATTCGTGTTAGGGTTAGGGTTAAGGAATGCATAGGGATTAGGATACAGCTTAGGGTACGACAGTGCTTAAGGGTTAGCATTCGTGTGAGGGCAAGGGTTAGTGTTAGTGTCCTGGTTAAGATTAGGGCACGGGTGAGGGTAAGGCTTCAGGTGAGTGTCAGGGTTAGGATTCGGGTTAGGTTTAGGGTTAGGGAAAGGGGAGATATTAGGGCACAGTTTAGGGTACCACATCGTTTAAGGTTTAGCGTACGTGTGAGGTCGCTAGTTAGTGTTAGTGTACTGCTTACGATTAGGTCACGGGGGAGGGTAAGGCCTCGGAAGAGGGTCACGTTAAGGGTTAGGGTTAGGGTTAGGGAATGGGGATTGATTAGGGTACAGGTTAGGGTACGGCAATGGCTTAGGGTTAGCGTACGTTAGAGGGCATGGGTTAGTGTTGATGTACTGGTTAAAATTAGGACACGGGTGATTGTAAAGTTTCGGGTGAGTGTCATGGTTAGGTTTCAGGTTAGGGTTAGGGTTAGGGAATGGAGAGGGATTAGGGTACAGGTTAGGGTACCGCTGCGGTTTACTGTTAGCGTACGTGTGAGGGCACGAGTTAGTGTTGGTGTCCTGGTTAAGATTAGGGCACTTGTGAGGGTAAGGTTTCGGGTGAGGGTCAGGGTTAGGATTCGTGTTAGGGTTAGGGTTAAGGAATGAAGAGGGATTAGGGTACAGCTTAGGGTACGACAGTGCTTAAGGGTTAGCATTCGTGTGAGGGCAAGGGTTAGTGTTAGTGTCCTGGTTAAGATTAGGGCACGGGTGAGGGTAAGGCTTCAGGTGAGGGTCAGCGTTAGGATTCGGGTTAGGGTTAGGGTTAGGGAATGGGGAGGGATTAGGGTACAGTTTAGGGTACGACAACGATTAAGGGTTAGCGTACCTGTGAGGGCACGAGTTAGTGTTGGTGTCCTGGTTAAGATTAGGGCACGGGTGAGGGTAAGTCTTCGGGTGAGGGTCAGGGTTAGGATTCGTGTTAGGGTTAGGGTTAAGGAATGCAGAGGGATTAGGGTACAGCTTAGGGTACGATAGTGCTTAAGGGTTAGCGTTCGTGTGAGGGCAAGGGTTAGTGTTAGTGTCCTGGTTAAGTTTAGGGCACGGGTGAGGGTAAGGCTTCAGGTGAGGGTCAGGTTTAGGATTCGGGTTAGGGTTAGGATTAGGGAATGGGGAGATATTAGGACATAGTTTAGGGTACCACAACGCTAAAGGTTTAGCGTACCTGTGAGGTCACTAGTTAGTGTTAGTGTACTGCTTATGATTAGGGCACGGGTGAGGGTAAGGCCTCGGAAGAGGGTCACGTTAAGGGTTAGGGTTAGGGTTAGGGTTAGGGAATGGGGATTGATTAGGGTACAGGTTAGGGTACGGCAATGGCTTAGGGTTAGCGTACGTTAGAGGTCATGGGTTAGTGTTGATGTACTGGTTAAAATTAGGACACGGGTGAGGGTAAAGTTTCGGGTGAGTGTCATGGTTAGGTTTCAGGTTAGAGTTAGGGTTAGGGAATGGAGAGGGATTAGGGTACAGGTTAGGGTACCGCTGCGGTTTAGTGTTAGCGTACGTGTGAGGGCACGAGTTAGTCTTGGTGTCCTTGTTAAGATTAGGGCACGGGTGAGGGTAAGGTTTCGGGTGAGGGTCAGGGTTAGAATTCGGGTTAGGGTTAGGGTTAGGGAATGGAGAGGGATTAGGGTACAGGTTAGGGTACGACAATGCTTAAGGGTTAGCGTAAGTGTGAGGGCACGAGTTAGTGTTGGTGTACTGGTTAAGACAAGGGCACCGATGAGGGTAAGGCCTCGGAAAAGGGTCACGTTCAGGGTTTCGCTTAGGGTTAGGGTTAGGGAATGGGGAGGGATTAGGGTACAGGATAGGGTACGACAATGCTTAAGGGTTAGCGTACTTTTGAGGGCATGAGTTAGAGTTTGTGTACTGGTTAAGATTAGGGCATTGGTTAGGGTAGGGCATCGGAAGTGGGTCAGGTTTAGGGATGGGGTTAGGGTTAAGGTTAAGGAATGGGGAGGGATTAGGGTACAATTTAGAGTACGACAACGCTTAAGGTTTAGCGTACGTGTGTGGGCACGAGTTAGTGTTGGTGTCCTGGTTAAGATTAGGGCACGGGTGAGGGTAAGGCTTCGGGTGAGGGTCAGGGTTGGATTCGTGTTAGGGTTAGGGTTAAGGAATGCAGAGGGATTAGGGTACAGCTTAGGGTACGACAGTGCTTAAGTGTTAGCGTTCGTGTGAGGGCAAGGGTTAATGCTAGTGTCGTGTAAGATTAGGGCACGGGTGAGGGTAAGGTTTCGGGTGAGGGTCAGGGATAGAATTCGGGTTAGGGTTAGGGTTAAGGAATGGGGAGATATTAGGGCACAGTTTAGGGTACCACAACTCTTAAGGTTTAGCATACGTGTGAGGTCACTAGTTAGTGTTAGTGTACTGCTTACGATTAGGGCACGGGTGAGGGTAAGGCCTCGGAAGAGGGTCACGTTAAGGGTTAGGATTAGGGTTAGGGTTAGGGAATGGGGATTGATTAGGGTACAGGTTAGGGTACGGCAATGGCTTAGGGTTAGCCTACGTTAGAGGGCATGGGTTAGTGTTGATGTACTGGTTAAAATTAGGACACGGGTGAGGGTAAAGTTTCGGGTGAGTGTCATGGTTAGGTTTCAGGTTAGGGTTAGGGTTAGGGAATAGAGAGGGATTAGGGTACAGGTTAGGGTACCGCTGCGGTTTAGTGTTAGCGTACGTGTGAGGGCACGAGTTAGTCTTGGTGTCCTGGTTAAGATTAGGGAACGGGTGAGGGTAAGGCTTCTTGTGAGGGTCAGGGTTAGGATTCGGGTTAGGGTTAGGGTTAGGGAATGGGGAGGGATTAGGGTACTGTTTAGGGTACGACAATTCCTAAGGGTTAGCGTAAGTGTGAGGGCACGAGGTAGTGTTGGTGTACTGGTTAAGACAAGTGCACCGATGAGGGTAAGGCCTCGGAAAAGGGTCACGTTCAGGGTTTCGCTTAGGGTTAGGGTTAGGGAATGGGGAGGGATTAGGGTACAGGATAGGGTACGACAATGCTTAAGGTTTAGATTACGTTTGAGGGCATAAGTTAGTGTTTGTGTACTGGTTAAGATTAGGGCATTGGTTAGGGCAGGGCATCGGAAGTGGGTCAGGTTTAGGGATGGGGTTAGGGTTAGGGTTAAGGAATGGGGAGGGATTAGGTTACAATTTACAGTACAACAACTCTTAAGGTTTAGCGTATGTGTGAGGGCACGAGTTAGTGTTGGTGTCCTGGTTAAGATTAGGGCACGGGTGAGGGTAAGGCTTCGGGTGAGGGTCAGGTTTAGGATTCGTGTTAGGGTTAGGGTTAAGGAATGCAGAGGGATTAGGGTACAGCTTAGGGTATGACAGTGCTTAAGGATTAGCGTTCGTGTGAGGGCAAGGGTTAGTGTTCGTGTCCTGGTTAAGATTAGGGCACGGGTGAGGGTAAGGCTTCAGGTGAGGGTCAGGGTTAGGATTCGGGTTAGGTTTAGGGTTAGGGAAAGGGGAGATATTAGGGCACAGTTTAGGGTACCACAACGTTTAAGGTTTAGCGTACGTGTGAGGTCACTATTTAGTGTTAGTGTACTGCTTACGATTAGGGCACGGGGGAGGGTAAGGCCTCGGAAGAGGGTCACGTGAAGGGTTAGGGTTAGGGTTAGGGTTAGGGTTAGGGAATGGGGATTGATTAGGGTACAGGTTAGGGTACGGCAATGGCTTAGGGTTAGCGTACGTTAGAGGGCATGGGTTAGTGTTGATGTACTGGTTAAAATTAGGACACGGGTGATTGTAAAGTTTCGGGTGAGTGTCATGGTTAGGTTTCAGGTTAGGGTTAGGGTTAGGGAATGGAGAGGGATTAGGGTACAGGTTAGGGTACCGCTGCGGTTTACTGTTAGCGTACGTGTGAGGGCACGAGTTAGTGTTGGTGTCCTGGTTAAGATTAGGGCACTTGTGAGGGTAAGGCTTCGGGTGAGGGTCAGGGTTAGGATTCGTGTTAGGGTTAGGGTTAAGGAATGCAGAGGGATTAGGATACAGCTTAGGGTACGACAGTGCTTAAGGGTTAGCATTCGTGTGAGGGCAAGGGTTAGTGTTAGTGTCCTGGTTAAGATTAGGGCACGGGTGAGGGTAAGGCTTCAGGTGAGTGTCAGGGTTAGGATTCGGGTTAGGTTTAGGGTTAGGGAAAGGGGAGATATTAGGGCACAGTTTAGGGTACCACATCGTTTAAGGTTTAGCGTACGTGTGAGGTCGCTAGTTAGTGTTAGTGTACTGCTTACGATTAGGTCACGGGGGAGGGTAAGGCCTCGGAAGAGGGTCACGTTAAGGGTTAGGGTTAGGGTTAGGGTTAGGGAATGGGGATTGATTAGGGTTCAGGTTAGGGTACGGCAATGGCTTAGGGTTAGCGTACGTTAGAGGGCATGGGTTAGTGTTGATGTACTGGTTAAAATTAGGACACGGGTGATTGTAAAGTTTCGGGTGAGTGTCATGGTTAGGTTTCAGGTTAGGGTTAGGGTTAGGGAATGGAGAGGGATTAGGGTACAGGTTAGGGTACCGCTGCGGTTTACTGTTAGCGTACGTGTGAGGGCACGAGTTAGTGTTGGTGTCCTGGTTAAGATTAGGGCACTTGTGAGGGTAAGGCTTCGGGTGAGGGTCAGGGTTAGGATTCGTGTTAGGGTTAGGGTTAAGGAATGAAGAGGGATTAGGGTACAGCTTAGGGTACGACAGTGCTTAAAGGTTAGCATTCGTGTGAGGGCAAGGGTTAGTGTTAGTGTCCTGGTTAAGATTAGGGCACGGGTGAGGGTAAGGCTTCAGGTGAGGGTCAGCGTTAGGATTCGGGTTAGGGTTAGGGTTAGGGAATGGGGAGGGATTAGGGTACAGTTTAGGGTACGACAACGATTAAGGGTTAGCGTACCTGTGAGGGCACGAGTTAGTGTTGGTGTCCTGGTTAAGATTAGGGCACGGGTGAGGGTAAGTCTTCGGGTGAGGGTCAGGGTTAGGATTCGTGTTAGGGTTAGGGTTAAGGAATGCAGAGGGATTAGGGTACAGCTTAGGGTACGATAGTGCTTAAGGGTTAGCGTTCGTGTGAGGGCAAGGGTTAGTGTTAGTGTCCTGGTTAAGTTTAGGGCACGGGTGAGGGTAAGGCTTCAGGTGAGGGTCAGGTTTAGGATTCGGGTTAGGGTTAGGATTAGGGAATGGGGAGATATTAGGACATAGTTTAGGGTACCACAATGCTAAAGGTTTAGCGTACCTGTGAGGTCACTAGTTAGTGTTAGTGTACTGCTTATGATTAGGGCACGGGTGAGGGTAAGGCCTCGGAAGAGGGTCACGTTAAGGGTTAGGGTTAGGGTTAGGGTTAGGGAATGGGGATTGATTAGGGTACAGGTTAGGGTACGGCAATGGCTTAGGGTTAGCGTACGTTAGAGGGCATGGGTTAGTGTTGATGTACTGGTTAAAATTAGGACACGGGTGAGGGTAAAGTTTCGGGTGAGTGTCATGGTTAGGTTTCAGGTTAGAGTTAGGGTTAGGGAATGGAGAGGGATTAGGGTACAGGTTAGGGTACCGCTGCGGTTTAGTGTTAGCGTACGTGTGAGGGCACGAGTTAGTCTTGGTGTCCTTGTTAAGATTAGGGCACGGGTGAGGGTAAGGCTTCGGGTGAGGGTCAGGGTTAGGATTCGGGTTAGGGTTAGGGTTAGGGAATGGAGAGGGATTAGGGTACAGGTTAGGGTACGACAATGCTTAAGGGTTAGCGTAAGTGTGAGGGCACGAGTTAGTGTTGGTGTACTGGTTAAGACAAGGACACCGATGAGGGTAAGGCCTCGAAAACGGGTCACGTTCAGGGTTTCGCTTAGGGTTAGGTTTAGGGAATGGGGAGGGATTAGGGTACAGGATAGGGTACGACAATGCTTAAGGGTTAACGTACGTTTTGGGGCATGAGTTAGTGTTTGTGTACTTGTTAAGATTAGGGCATTGGTTAGGGTAGGGCATCGGAAGTGGGTCAGGTTTCGGGATGGGGTTAGGGTTAGGGTTAAGGAATGGGGAGGGATTAGGGTACAATTTAGGGTACGACAACGCTTAAGGTTTAGCGTACGTGTGAGGGCACGAGTTAGTGTTGGTGTCCTGGTTAAGATTAGGGCACGGGTGAGGGTAAGGCTTCGGGTGAGGGTCAGGGTTAGGATTTGTGTTAGGGTTAGGGTTAAGGAATGCAGAGGGATTAGGGTACAGCTTAGGGTACGACAGTGCTTAAGGGTTAGCGTTCGTGTGAGGGCAAGGGTTAGTGTTAGTGTCCTGGTTAAGATTAGGGCACGGGTGAGGGTAAGGCTTCAGGTGAGGGTCAGGGTTAGGATTCGGGTTAGGGTTAGGGTTAGGGAATGGGGAGGGATTAGGGTACAGTTTAGGGTACGACAACGATTAAGGGTTAGCGTATGTGTGAGGGCACGAGTTAGTGTTGGTGTCCTGGTTAAGATTAGGGCACGGGTGAGGGTAAGGTTTCGGGTGAGGGTCAGGGATAGAATTCGGGTTAGGGTTAGGGTTAGGGAATGGGGAGATATTAGGGCACAGCTTAGGGTACCACAACTCTTAAGGTTTAGCATACGTGTGAGGTCACTAGTTAGTGTTAGTGTACTGCTTACGATTAGGGCACGGGTGAGGGTAAGGCCTCGGAAGAGGGTCACGTTAAGGGTTAGGATTAGGGTTAGGGTTAGGGAATGGGGATTGATTAGGGTACAGGTTAGGGTACGGCAATGGCTTAGGGTTAGCCTACGTTAGAGGGCATGGGTTAGTGTTGATGTACTGGTTAAAATTAGGACACGGGTGAGGGTAAAGTTTCGGGTGAGTGTCATGGTTAGGTTTCAGGTTAGGGTTAGGGTTAGGGAATAGAGAGGGATTAGGGTACAGGTTAGGGTACCGCTGCGGTTTAGTGTTAGCGTACGTGTGAGGGCACGAGTTAGTCTTGGTGTCCTGGTTAAGATTAGGGAACGGGTGAGGGTAAGGCTTCTTGTGAGGGTCAGGGTTAGGATTCGGGTTAGGGTTAGGGTTAGGGAATGGGGAGGGATTAGGGTACTGTTTAGGGTACGACAATTCCTAAGGGTTAGCGTAAGTGTGAGGGCACGAGGTAGTGTTGGTGTACTGGTTAAGACAAGTGCACCGATGAGGGTAAGGCCTCGGAAAAGGGTCACGTTCAGGGTTTCGCTTAGGGTTAGGGTTAGGGAATGGGGAGGGATTAGGGTACAGGATAGGGTACGACAATGCTTAAGGTTTAGATTACGTTTGAGGGCATAAGTTAGTGTTTGTGTACTGGTTAAGATTAGGGCATTGGTTAGGGCAGGGCATCGGAAGTGGGTCAGGTTTAGGGATGGGGTTAGGGTTAGGGTTAAGGAATGGGGAGGGATTAGGTTACAATTTACAGTACAACAACTCTTAAGGTTTAGCGTATGTGTGAGGGCACGAGTTAGTGTTGGTGTCCTGGTTAAGATTAGGGCACGGGTGAGGGTAAGGCTTCGGGTGAGGGTCAGGTTTAGGATTCGTGTTAGGGTTAGGGTTAAGGAATGCAGAGGGATTAGGGTACAGCTTAGGGTATGACAGTGCTTAAGGATTAGCGTTCGTGTGAGGGCAAGGGTTAGTGTTCGTGTCCTGGTTAAGATTAGGGCACGGGTGAGGGTAAGGCTTCAGGTGAGGGTCAGGGTTAGGATTCGGGTTAGGTTTAGGGTTAGGGAAAGGGGAGATATTAGGGCACAGTTTAGGGTACCACAACGTTTAAGGTTTAGCGTACGTGTGAGGTCACTATTTAGTGTTAGTGTACTGCTTACGATTAGGGCACGGGGGAGGGTAAGGCCTCGGAAGAGGGTCACGTGAAGGGTTAGGGTTAGGGTTAGGGTTAGGGTTAGGGAATGGGGATTGATTAGGGTACAGGTTAGGGTACGGCAATGGCTTAGGGTTAGCGTACGTTAGAGGGCATGGGTTAGTGTTGATGTACTGGTTAAAATTAGGACACGGGTGATTGTAAAGTTTCGGGTGAGTGTCATGGTTAGGTTTCAGGTTAGGGTTAGGGTTAGGGAATGGAGAGGGATTAGGGTACAGGTTAGGGTACCGCTGCGGTTTACTGTTAGCGTACGTGTGAGGGCACGAGTTAGTGTTGGTGTCCTGGTTAAGATTAGGGCACTTGTGAGGGTAAGGCTTCGGGTGAGGGTCAGGGTTAGGATTCGTGTTAGGGTTAGGGTTAAGGAATGCAGAGGGATTAGGATACAGCTTAGGGTACGACAGTGCTTAAGGGTTAGCATTCGTGTGAGGGCAAGGGTTAGTGTTAGTGTCCTGGTTAAGATTAGGGCACGGGTGAGGGTAAGGCTTCAGGTGAGTGTCAGGGTTAGGATTCGGGTTAGGTTTAGGGTTAGGGAAAGGGGAGATATTAGGGCACAGTTTAGGGTACCACATCGTTTAAGGTTTAGCGTACGTGTGAGGTCGCTAGTTAGTGTTAGTGTACTGCTTACGATTAGGTCACGGGGGAGGGTAAGGCCTCGGAAGAGGGTCACGTTAAGGGTTAGGGTTAGGGTTAGGGTTAGGGAATGGGGATTGATTAGGGTTCAGGTTAGGGTACGGCAATGGCTTAGGGTTAGCGTACGTTAGAGGGCATGGGTTAGTGTTGATGTACTGGTTAAAATTAGGACACGGGTGATTGTAAAGTTTCGGGTGAGTGTCATGGTTAGGTTTCAGGTTAGGGTTAGGGTTAGGGAATGGAGAGGGATTAGGGTACAGGTTAGGGTACCGCTGCGGTTTACTGTTAGCGTACGTGTGAGGGCACGAGTTAGTGTTGGTGTCCTGGTTAAGATTAGGGCACTTGTGAGGGTAAGGCTTCGGGTGAGGGTCAGGGTTAGGATTCGTGTTAGGGTTAGGGTTAAGGAATGAAGAGGGATTAGGGTACAGCTTAGGGTACGACAGTGCTTAAAGGTTAGCATTCGTGTGAGGGCAAGGGTTAGTGTTAGTGTCCTGGTTAAGATTAGGGCACGGGTGAGGGTAAGGCTTCAGGTGAGGGTCAGCGTTAGGATTCGGGTTAGGGTTAGGGTTAGGGAATGGGGAGGGATTAGGGTACAGTTTAGGGTACGACAACGATTAAGGGTTAGCGTACCTGTGAGGGCACGAGTTAGTGTTGGTGTCCTGGTTAAGATTAGGGCACGGGTGAGGGTAAGTCTTCGGGTGAGGGTCAGGGTTAGGATTCGTGTTAGGGTTAGGGTTAAGGAATGCAGAGGGATTAGGGTACAGCTTAGGGTACGATAGTGCTTAAGGGTTAGCGTTCGTGTGAGGGCAAGGGTTAGTGTTAGTGTCCTGGTTAAGTTTAGGGCACGGGTGAGGGTAAGGCTTCAGGTGAGGGTCAGGTTTAGGATTCGGGTTAGGGTTAGGATTAGGGAATGGGGAGATATTAGGACATAGTTTAGGGTACCACAACGCTAAAGGTTTAGCGTACCTGTGAGGTCACTAGTTAGTGTTAGTGTACTGCTTATGATTAGGGCACGGGTGAGGGTAAGGCCTCGGAAGAGGGTCACGTTAAGGGTTAGGGTTAGGGTTAGGGTTAGGGAATGGGGATTGATTAGGGTACAGGTTAGGGTACGGCAATGGCTTAGGGTTAGCGTACGTTAGAGGGCATGGGTTAGTGTTGATGTACTGGTTAAAATTAGGACACGGGTGAGGGTAAAGTTTCGGGTGAGTGTCATGGTTAGGTTTCAGGTTAGAGTTAGGGTTAGGGAATGGAGAGGGATTAGGGTACAGGTTAGGGTACCGCTGCGGTTTAGTGTTAGCGTACGTGTGAGGGCACGAGTTAGTCTTGGTGTCCTTGTTAAGATTAGGGCACGGGTGAGGGTAAGGTTTCGGGTGAGGGTCAGGGTTAGAATTCGGGTTAGGGTTAGGGTTAGGGAATGGAGAGGGATTAGGGTACAGGTTAGGGTACGACAATGCTTAAGGGTTAGCGTAAGTGTGAGGGCACGAGTTAGTGTTGGTGTACTGGTTAAGACAAGGGCACCGATGAGGGTAAGGCCTCGGAAAAGGGTCACGTTCAGGGTTTCGCTTAGGGTTAGGGTTAGGGAATGGGGAGGGATTAGGGTACAGGATAGGGTACGACAATGCTTAAGGGTTAGCGTACTTTTGAGGGCATGAGTTAGAGTTTGTGTACTGGTTAAGATTAGGGCATTGGTTAGGGTAGGGCATCGGAAGTGGGTCAGGTTTAGGGATGGGGTTAGGGTTAGGGTTAAGGAATGGGGAGGGATTAGGGTACAATTTAGAGTACGACAACGCTTAAGGTTTAGCGTACGTGTGTGGGCACGAGTTAGTGTTGGTGTCCTGGTTAAGATTAGGGCACGGGTGAGGGTAAGGCTTCGGGTGAGGGTCAGGGTTGGATTCGTGTTAGGGTTAGGGTTAAGGAATGCAGAGGGATTAGGGTACAGCTTAGGGTACGACAGTGCTTAAGTGTTAGCGTTCGTGTGAGGGCAAGGGTTAATGCTAGTGTCCTGTTTAAGATTAGGGCACGGGTGAGGGTAAGGTTTCGGGTGAGGGTCAGGGATAGAATTCGGATTAGGGTTAGGGTTAAGGAATGGGGAGATATTAGGGCACAGTTTAGGGTACCACAACTCTTAATGTTTAGCATACGTGTGAGGTCACTAGTTAGTGTTAGTGTACTGCTTACGATTAGGGCACGTGTGAGGGTAAGGCCTCGGAAGAGGGTCACGTTAAGGGTTAGGGCTAGGGTTAGGGTTAGGGAATGGGGATTGATTAGGGTACAGGTTAGGGTACGGCAATGGCTTAGGGTTAGCGTACGTTAGAGGGCATGGGTTAGTGTTGATGTACTGGTTAAAATTAGGACACGGGTGAGGGTAAAGTTTCGGGTGAGTGTCATGTTTAGGTTTCGGGTTAGGGTTAGGGTTAGGGAATCGAGAGGGATTAGGGTACAGGTTAGGGCACCGCTGCGGTTTAGTGTTAGCGTACGTGTGAGGGCACGAGTTAGTCTTGGTGTCCTGGTTAAGATTAGGGCACGGGTGAGGGTAAGGCTTCTTGTGAGGGTCAGGGTTAGGATTCGGGTTAGGGTTAGGGTTAGGGAATGGAGAGGGATTAGGGTACAGATTAGGGTACGACAAGGCTTAAGGGTTAGCGTAAGTGTGAGGGCACGAGTTAGTGTTGCTGTACTGGTTAAGACAAGGGCACCGATGAGGATAAGGCCTCGGAAAAGGGTGACGTTCAGGGTTTCAATTAGGTTTAGGGTTAGGGAATGGGGAGGGATTAGGGTACAGGATAGGGTACGACAATGCTTAAGGGTTAGCGTACTTTTGAGGGCATGAGTTAGAGTTTGTGTACTGGTTAAGATTAGGGCATTGGTTAGGGTAGGGCATCGGAAGTGGGTCAGGTTTAGGGATGGGGTTAGGGTTAGGGTTAAGGAATGGGGAGGGATTAGGGTACAATTTAGGGTACGACAACGCTTAAGGTTTAGCGTACGAGTGAGGGCACGAGTTAGTGTTGGTGTCCTGGTTAAGATTAGGGCACGGGTGAGGGTAAGGCTTCGGGTGAGGGTCAGGGTTAGGATTCGTGTTAGGGTTAGGGTTAAGGAATGCAGAGGGATTACGGTACAGCTTAGGGTACGACAGTGCTTAAAGGTTAGCGTTCGTGTGAGGGCAAGGGTTAGTGTTAGTGACCTGGTTAAGATTAGGGCACGGGTGAGGGTAAGGCTTCAGGTGAGGGTCAGGGTTAGGATTCGGGTTAGGGTTAGGGTTAGGGAAAGGGAGATATTAGGGCACAGTTTTGGGTACCACAACGCTTAAGGTTTAGCGTACGTGTGAGGTCACTAGTTAGTGTTAGTGTACTGCTTACGATTAGGGCACGGGGGAGGGTAAGGCCTCGGAAGAGGGTCACGTTAAGGGTTAGGGTTATGGTTAGGGTTAGGGAATGGGGATTGATTAGGGTACAGGTTAGGGTACGGCAATGGCTTAGGGTTAGCATACGTTAAAGGGCATGGGTTAGTGTTGATGTACTGGTTAAAATTAGGACACGGGTGATGGTAAAGTTTCGGGTGAGTATCATGGATAGGTTTCAGGTTAGGGTTAGGGTTATGGAATGGAGAGGGATTAGGGTACAGGTTAGGGTACCGCTGCGGTTTGGTGTTAGCGTACGTGTGAGGGCACGAGTCAGTCTTGGTGTCCTGGTTAAGATTAGGGCACGGGTGAGGGTAAGGCTTCGGGTGAGGGTCAGGGATAGGATTCGGGTTAGGGTTAGATTTAGGGAATGGGGAGATATTAGGCCACAGTTTAGGGTACCACAACGATTAAGGTTTAGCATACGTGTGAGGTCACTAGTTAGTGTTAGTGTACTGCTTACGATTAGGGCACGGGTGAGGGTAAGGCCTCGGAAGAGGGTCACGTTAAGGGTTAGGGTTAGGGTTAGGGTTAGGGAATGGGGATTGATTAGCGTACAGGTTAGGGTACGGCAATGGCTTAGGGTTAGCGTACGTTAGAGGGCATGGGTTAGTGTTGATGTACTGGTAAAAATTAGGACACGGGTGAGGGTAAAGTTTCGGGTGAGTGTCATGGTTAGGTTTCAGGTTAGGGTTAGGGTTAAGGAATGGAGAGAGATTAGGGTACAGGTTAGGGTACCGCTGCGGTTTAGTGTTAGCGTACGTGTGAGGGCACGAGTTAGTCTTGGTGTCCTGGTTAAGATTAGGGCACGGGTGAGGGTAAGGTTTCGGGTGAGGGCCAGGGTTAGGATTCGGGTTAGGGTTAGGGTTAGGTAATGGAGAGGGATTAGGGTACAGGATAGGGTACGACAATGCTTAAGGCTTAGCGTAAGTGTGAGGGCACGAGTTAGTGTTGGTGTACTGGTTAAGACAAGGGCACCGATGAGGGTAAGGCCTCGGAAAAGGGTCACGTTCAGGTTTTCGCTTAGGGTTAGGGTTAGGGAATGGGGAGGGATTAGGATACAGGATAGGGTACGACAATGCTTAAGGGTTAGCGTACGTTTGAGTGCATGAGTTAGAGTTTGTGTACTGGTTAAGATTAGGGCATTGGTTAGGGTAGGGCATCGGAAGTGGGTCAGGTTTAGGGATGGGGTTAGCGTTAGGGTTAAGGAATGGGGAGGGATTAGGGTACAATTTAGGGTACGACAACGCTTAAGGTTTAGCGTACGTGTGAGGGCACGAGTTAGTGTTGGTGTCCTGGTTAAGATTAGGGCACGGGTGAGGGTAAGGCTTCGGGTGAGGGTCAGGGTTAGGATTCGTGTTAGGGTTAGGGTTAAGGAATGCAGAGAGATTAGGGTACAGCTTAGGGTACCACAGTGCTTAAGGGTTAGCGTTCGTGTGAGGGCAAGTGTTAGTGTTAGTGTCCTGTTTAAGATTAGGGCACGGGTGAGGGTAAGGTTTCGGGTGAGGGTCAGGGATAGAATTCGGGTTAGGGTTAGGGTTAGGGAATGGGGAGATATTAGGGCACAGTTTAGGGTACCACAACTCTTAAGGTTTAGCATACGTGTGAGGTCACTAGTTAGTGTTAGTGTACTGCTTACGATTAGGGCACGGGTGAGGGTAAGGCATCGGAAGAGGCTCACGTTAAGGGTTAGGGTTAGGGTTAGGGTTAGGGTTAGGGAATGGGGATGATTAGGGTACAGGTTAGGGTACGGCAATGGCTTAGGTTTAGCGTACGTTAGAGGGCATGGGTTAGTGTTGATGTACTGGTTAAAATTAGCACACGGGTGAGGGTAAAGTTTCGGGTGAGTGTCATGGTTAGGTTTCAGGTTAGGGTTAGGGTTAGGGAATGGAGAGGGATTAGGGTACAGGTTAGGGTCCCGCTGCGGTTTAGTGTTAGCGTACGTGTGAGGGCACGAGTTAGTCTTGGTGTCCTGGTTAAGATTAGGGCACGGGTGAGGGTAAGGCTTCTTGTGAGGGTCAGGGTTAGGATTCGAGTTAGGGTTAGGGTTAGGGAATGGAGAGGGATTCGGTTACTGTTTAGGGTACGACAATTCCTAAGGGTTAGCGTAAGTGTGAGGGAACGAGTTAGTGTTGGTGTACTGGTTAAGACAAGGGCACCGATGAGGGTAAGGCCTCGGAAAAGGGTCACGTTCAGGGTTTCGCTTAGGGTTAGGGTAAGGGAATGGGGAGGGATTAGGCTACAGGATAGGGTACGACAATGCTTATGGTTTAGACTACGTTTGAGGGCATAAGTTAGTGTTTGTGTACTGGTTAAGATTAGGGCATTGGTTAGGGTAGGGCATCGGAAGTGGGTCAGGTTTAGGGATGGGGTTAGGGTTAGGGTTAAGGAATGGGGAGGGATTAGGTTACAATTTAGGGTACGACAACGATTAAGGTTTAGCGTACGTGTGAGGGCACGAGTTAGTGTTGGTGTCCTGGTTAAGATTAGTGCACGGGTGAGGGTAAGGCTTCGGGTGAGGGTCGGGATTAGGATTCGTGTTAGGGTTAGGGTTAAGGAATGCAGAGGGGTTAGGGTACAGCTTAGGGAACGACAGTGTTTAAGGGTTAGTGTTCGTGTGAGGGCAAGGGTTAGTGTTAGTGTCCTGGTTGAGATTAGGGCACGGGTGAGGGTAAGGCTTCAGGTGAGGGTCAGGGTTAGGATTCGGGTTAGGGTTAGGGTTAGGGAAAGGGGAGATATTAGGGCACAGTTTTGGGTACCACAACGCTTAAGGTTTAGCGTACGTGTGAGGTCACTAGTTAGTGTTAGTGTACTGCTTACGATTAGGGCACGAGGGAGGGTAAGGCCTCGGAAGTGGGTCCCGTTAAGGGTTAGGGTTAGGGTTAGGGTTAGGGAATGGGGATTGAATAGGGTACAGGTTAGGGTACGGCAATGGCTTAGGGTTAGCGTACGTTATAGGGCATGGGATAGTGTTGATGTACTGGTTAAAGTTAGGACACGGGTGATGGTAAAGTTTAGGGTGAGTGTCATGGTTAGGTTTCAGGTTAGGGTTAGTGTTAGGGAATGGAGAGGGATTAGGGTACAGGTTAGGGTACCGCTGCGGTTTAGTGTTAGCGTACGTGTGAGGGCACTAGTTAGTCTTGGTGTCCTGTTTAACAATAGGGCACGTGTGAGGGTAAGGCTTCGGGTGAGGGTCAGGGTTAGGATTCGGGTTAGGGTTAGGGTTAGGGAATGGAGAGTGATTAGGGTACAGGTTAGGGTACGGCAATGGCTTAGGGTTAGCGTACGTTAGAGGGTATGGGTTAGTGTTGAAGTACTGGTTAAAGTTAGGACACGGGTGAGGGTAAAGTTTCGGGTGAGTGTCATTGTTAGGTTTCAGGTTAGGGTTAGGGTTAGGGAATGGAGAGGGATTAGGGTACAGGTTAGGGTACGACAATGCTTAAGGGTTAGCGTAAGTGTGAGGGCACGAGTTAGTGTTGGTGTACTGGTTAAGACAAGGGCACCGATGAGGGTAAGGTCTCGGAAAAGGGTCACGTTCAGGGTTTCGCTTAGGGTTAGGGTTAGGGAATGGGGAGTTATTAGGGTACAGGATAGGGTACGACAATGCTTAAGGGTTAGCCTACGTTTGAGGGCATGAGTTATTGTTTGTGTACTGGTTAAGATTAGGGCATTGGTTAGGGTAGGGCATCGGAAGTGGATCAGGTTTAGGGATGGGGTTAGGGTTAGGGTTAAGGAATGGGGAGGGATTAGGTTACAATTTAGGGTACGACAACGCTTAAGGTTTAGCGTACGTGTGAGGGCACGAGTTAGTGTTGGTGTCCTGGTTAAGATTAGGGCACGGGTGAGGGTAAGGTTTCGGGTGAGGGTCAGGGATAGAATTCGGGATAGGGTTAGGGTTAGGGAATGGGGATATATTAGGGCACAGTTTAGGGTACCACAACGCTTAAGGTTTAGCATACGTGTGAAGTCACTAGTTAGTGTTAGTGTACTGCTTACGATTAGGGCACGGGTGAGGGTAAGGCCTCGGAAGAGGGTCACGTTAATGTT
This sequence comes from Inia geoffrensis, assembly GCA_036417435.1. Taxonomy (NCBI): domain Eukaryota; kingdom Metazoa; phylum Chordata; class Mammalia; order Artiodactyla; family Iniidae; genus Inia; species Inia geoffrensis. The sequence goes on along the minus strand of JAZAQT010000593.1, from coordinate 1,224 downwards.
TAGGGTTAGGGTTAGGGTTAGGGAATGGGGATTGATTAGGGTATAGGTTAGGGTACAGCAATGGCTTAGGGTTAGCGTACGTTAGAGGGCATGGGTTAGTGTTGATGTACTGGTTAAAATTAGGACACGGGTGAGGGTAAAGTTTCGGGTGAGTGTCATGGTTAGGTTTCAGGTTAGGGTTAGGGTTAGGGAATGGAGAGGGAATAGGGTACAGGTTAGGGTACCGCTGCGGTTTAGTGTTAGCGTACGTGTGAGGGCACGAGTTAGTCTTGGTGTCCTGGTTAAGATTAGGGCACGGGTGAGGGTAAGGTTTCGGGTGAGGGTCAGGGTTAGGATTCGGGTTAGGGTTAGGGTTAGGGAATGGAGAGGGATTAGGGTACTGGTTAGGGTACGACAATGCCTAAGGGTTAGCGTAAGTGTGAGGGCACAAGTTAGTGTTGGTGTACTGGTTAAGACAAGGGCACCGATGAGGGTAAGGCCTCGGAAAAGGGTCACGTTCAGGGTTTCGCTTAGGGTTAGGGTTAGGGAATGGGGAGGGATTAGGGTACAGGATAGGATACGACAAAGCTTAAGAGTTAGCATACGTTTGAGGGCATGAGTTAGTGTTTGTGTACTGGTTAAGATTAGGGCATTGGTTAGGGTAGGGCATCGGAAGTGGGTCAGGTTTAGGGATGGGGTTAGGGTTAGGGTTAAGGAATGGGGAGGGATTAGGTTACAATTTAGGGTACGACAACGCTTAAGGTTTAGCGTACGTGTGAGGGCACGAGTTATTGTTGGTGTCCTGGTTAAGATTAGGGCACGGGTGAGGGTAAGGCTTCGGGTGAGGGTCAGGGTTAGGATTCGTGTTAGGGTTAGGGTTAAGGAATGCAGAGGGATTAGGGTACAGCTTAGGGTACGATAGTGCTTAAGGGTTAGCGTTCGTGTGAGGGCAAGGGTTAGTGTTAGTGTCCTGGTTAAGATTAGGGCACGGGTGAGGGTAAGGCTTCATGTGAGGCTCAGGGTTAGGATTCGGGTTAGGGTTAGGATTAGGGAATGGGGAGATATTAGGACACAGTTTAGGGTACCACAACGCTTAAGGTTTAGCGTACGTGTGAGGTCACTAGTTAGTGTTAGTGTACTGCTTACGATTAGGGCACGGGTGAGGGTAAGGCCTCGGAAGTGGGTCAGGTTAAGGGTTAGGGTTAGGGTTAGGGTTAGGAAATGGGGATTGAATAGGGTACAGGT